>VZUI01001582.1:0-94407 GCA_013401135.1 Cettia cetti
CCAGGGGCTGCAGGGGGATCTCAGCTCCAGCAGCTGGAGCATCTCCTGTCCCTCCTTGTGCACTGACCTTGGTGTCTGCAGAGTGGCTCCTCTCACATGTTCTCTCCCTGCTCTTCTCTGACCACAATTACATCTGCAATCACTTTTTTCCTTCTTAAATATGTTATCATGTTACTGTCAACTCTGATTGGCCCAGCCTTGGTCAGTGGTGGGTCCATCTCGTAGGTGCCAGGAATTGGCCCTGCTGGACATGGAAGAAGCTTCTGGCAGCTTCTCACAGAAGCCACTCCTGTAGGCTCTCCTACTACCAAAACCTGGCCACTCAAAGCCAGTACAATAGTATGTCAGAATACTAATTATTTATTGAAACTTATTTTCTCTCCAAAGATTGATTTCTTTTTCATGAATGTGTATTTTGTAATCATATGGCCTTACATGTGATTTGAAAGGATGTTTGTTCATAAGTTGTCCACACATCTATTAAGTCAATGACAATTTATTAGTACATACAAACTAATACATTTGCAACTTATGAATACATTCTACTTATTTATGAAATATAATGATATAGAAATTTCATGCTTATTCAGACAGCTGTTTTAATACTCATCTCCCTAAGTGTGTGAATTTGATACTAAATCAAATTGGTGATATTGTATGAATTCAGCGTAAGTATCTTCTTTTATATCTTTATAATTTTTACAGTAGTTAATGGTTGTGTGAAGATGAGTCTTAGTCAGATAGGTAAATCTGCCACTGCCTCTCCATCACTCCTCTGATTCTTTGTATTATTAGCTGTTCCTGAATGGTCTGCGAGAAATATTCAGGAGTGCTTTATTACAGTCCAGCTGGGAATTGCATCTGTGGTGAATTCTTTATGTGCAGTATTGTGCAAAGGAAGTAAGTAGGAGACTTGGAGAAGTACTCTACATGTTCTTAGCAATAAAGCCACCAGAAGTTTCTTTCCACCCCGTAGCATGGAGGCCTACGACTGGAGTCAGTAACACAGTGCACCATGAAACCTTTTTTCTGTCAAGGAAATCCTCCACCTGGTGTGTACTGCAGGCAAAAATGTAATTCCTTTGATGGTTTGTATAGGTTCTTCATAAGTGACTATTACAGTATTCTATTGTGGTTTTGGGGTTTTTTTTAAGGGGTGTTTTTTCTTCGTGTAGGCAGGCTTTCTGCAAACACTAATAGTGAACTATAGTTTCATAGCTGAAGTACAAATTTGACAGAAGTGTTCAACCAACTCATCATCAGATTTGGGTACTATTAATTAGGAATTAAGTTTCACGTTCTAAAGCTGACAGTTAACTATGTATTCTCAGTGGGATGTAAGTGTGCTTATGTAAGACCATGATAATTTGATGACTGAAGATTGTGGGGTTTATGACTTGTGGGTCTATTCCCTGAGGGGGAAGATGTTATTTTTTTATGTAGAAGTATGACAGGTAGAGCATGTCTTGCTGAGTAGACTGATATGATGTATCTTTCTGCTGTCCTAGACAGACAACAGGCAGTGCTGTTTCACTGCTTCCCTAACGAATTCCTATGAAGGATTGCATAACAGTAAGAAGGAAGGAGAGGAGAAGGGGCTTGAATAGACCATATCTTTTCTGCTCAATAGGAAGGGTTATGTTTCAGTGACCTTTGGCTACACTTCAATTTGTGTTGCTTGTGTGTTCTTTGATAATACTGAACATGTATAGTCTTTTCTATCCATTTTGCAGTAGGGTTCTTTATTATCTGCATATAATATGTTTATTTATAGAGTTTCAAATTGTATTTTAATACATCCACATAATAAACATAACACCTTGTGTGCTTTGATCAGTTTCTTTGACTATGGGAAATAATTTTTCTTTTCAGTGGAGTACAATAAATGCTGATATAAAAGCTACAACAGGCATTCAAATGAGTGAATATTTAGAAAAAGATGAAAAGCATGTTCATATTATCTTTGTGTGTTACTTAAAGAATGTTCTAAATGTATGCAGTACCACTGTGCTGGGGGACTGTAGTCTGAAGTAACATGGGAACTAACATATTAATATCAAGGTAAAGGTACATATTCCCCAGATGCATAGTTTTACCTTTTTCAGCTTTTATTATCTTTAGAATAGTGTTCCATTTATTTCATGAATACAGAAGTATTAATTGGCCATGACATGTTCCAAAGACAAAAGAAAGGTCTAATTCACTCTAACAAACTTGTTAGTCACTGTTTATATCAAGAGGATTGTGAATCTACAGAGAGTAACACTGTTTTCTTCTACACTTGCTTTGTTTACAAATCAAAAGTTTTTAAGTGACCTGCAGTCTCTGCTTGCAGTTTGAAATGCTACTTCTAAAGCAGACCTCCACCATGTAGCACAGATATTTATTCCTTAAGATTAATTCTTTAAGTTCATTTGGGGGAAGGACCAAAAAAGAAATACTAATATTGTGGTGCTTTTAGAGTATTTGGATTTTTTTTTTGTTCTGAAATGGAATATTTCATATTCTAAAATGAAATCCTTCTGAGATGTGTAATTGCTCATTTCTGTGAGCAGTGGGCAATTTGTCAATGCTAAGCTCTTGGCTTCTGATTGACCATATGTATTGGTACATCCAAATATATTTTTAAGAATAGATCTAATTTTTAACTTGGGATTTTTAGTATTTAAATTGTATAGCTGTCTCTGAAAGTGATGCTTAGATTTGTGTTGGCTGTTGTTAGTTGTATCAATTTCTAATTGTTATGACTTCATGGTATTTCAGTTGAATGATTTGTCTGATTTATCTGGTGAAGTACATGATCTTTACCTTAACAAAAACCAGGGTTTAAAGTTTTCATCCATCCTAATTCAGTTACTGTTTGCTTTGTTCACCAATCACTCTGATCCTCCTAGCAGGGGACAAGACCTAGAGAACAAAACTGATAGTGACTGTGTAGATAAAACGGCAATGAATTCTGCTTTTAAGGCATAGAGGGAATAGTCTGTAAAAGAATAAAAATTGTAATGAAAGTACAGAGTCTTTAACCTGCAGATCTATTGTATCTTTGAAAAGCTTGTACTCTGAAAAAAAAACATACTGTGATGCTAGAGAGATTCATAATTATGTGACAGAACACTTTGAAGAGAGGTCACTTTAGAAACTGACCAAAAAGCTTGTCAAGAAAATAGACCACATTATAAATAATTACAGAAGTAAAGAATGCATTTCCTTAAAATGTCTACGGATTGTTTTAACAAAAAACTAGGTGTCATAATGTATTTTATTTATTATATAACAGAGATGTGTTATTTATTTCTGATAGAGACACTTTTTAAACTTGGTGAAGATGGTGGGGTCAAGGGTAATACTCCAAAGAGGTGTATGAGAGAAATTTCAAGTGAGATGTTGCAGAAGGTAAGATACAAACCCCAACCAACAGATCTAAATTGTAATACAAGAATTTATATATATATTTATATATATGTATATATGTACATATGTATGTATAAATGTCAGTACTCATTAATTTTAGCCATAATTTTCCTTCCAAATTTAAAAATGTCGCTTTCCTGAATTTTGCTCAGAAATTAATTCTAGGGAAATAGCTGTGAATGTGTCATGTAAGATAAACATGGGTAAGTCAGGGAAAATGAAAAGAGTGTTTAGGGCTATAATGTTAGAATCTAACAGATTATCTAAATTATAAGTAACATACACTTAGCATTTTGCCCCTTAACTTTGGGAACCTTGATTTTTTGCTGGATATTTAACTTTAGATGATATCAGGTGTTAATCTCCATAGAGCTTCTCTATAGAATAGAATTGATGCATAATAGTGATAAAGCCACCATTTGTTGTATTTAAATTTTAGCACGTTTCATATGCAAATGTTTTCTACGTGTGTGGGTCTATCACTCTTTTTACAAGATAGTACCATATACATGTAGTGTTCTCTAGCTTAACAAATAATGATAAGTATTTTATCTTTACTGCTTAAAATTCTACAGGTTTTGCATCATACAGTAACAAGATGTTCTTAACTAGTTGGTATTTGTATAGATATTTGTAATATACACAAATAGTTTAGTATCTTAACAGATGTTCACTTAAGAGGGCTCACTTGTATTTTACCATATGCTTTGTTTGCTTGCAAAGAAAAGGGATCCTTCAAATAGTATCACGCCTTTTGTTTGTCATTTTGCAAAACTATTTGTTTAATTACTTATAAATCTTTAAAAGCACCCTTAAATTGAATAAACACAAATCTATAACTTTGAATGTCAGTTCAGGTATGTCTATTTATTTTTTATCTGTGAATTAACTTGTAGGAAGTATGGTAATTTAGAGCAGATGATGTGATTGCATATACTTCTAACACTTGCCATATGGTCAGGCAATGAAGGCTGTCATCTCGTTATTACTGAATGACAAACATCATGTTAAAATAATAACACACAGAATAGGAAGTGCTCACATTCATTTATCTTAAGGTAGAGTGAGTAATTGAAATAATATGAATGCTACCATCTGAAATGTCACAGTTTATGCTTGCTTATCATCTGTATTTCAGAACTATAATTTTGTTTGCCAGGTACTACATAATTTTATCTCTATGGATATACAGTATTATGATGGTACCTTAGGGATAGGTGTAGAAGCTATTCATTGTTTATTTTCTTCCAGCTGTCATACATGACTTTAAGTGCTACTGAGTGCAAAAGGTTGCTTTAAAGAACTGAGAATACACTAGCAGAATGTCAGTTTAGGAAGGTGATTGAAGAAAGATATTGGTCTAATACGTTGTCATTGGGGTGGAAAGTGCAAACTGTGATTTTAATCATAACCTTTTGTTTCACTAAAGCATTTGGAAAAAAACCCCTTTTATTTCTAATTTCACCCAATAACTTTATGTAGCCATAATGTGTTGTCTTTTCATATTAAAGATTTCCTATCAAACTCACAAATTCAGTATCCAATTCACAAATGCATATAAAATTTGAGCAGCTCTTGTCAAGAGCTCTCATTTAGCTGAATCATATCTGTAGTACCCATTTTGTGAAGCATTTCATAAATTTTAAATTCGTTTAAAAGCATTGACAAAATGTTGTTATAAAAACCACTAAGTAGAAACTTACAGAAATAGTATGGTTTCAATATTTTCAGTGTCAAAGATAGTTCTGACATTTTGTATTGCTACAAAGTGTGGGAACTGGCCAGTATTTTACAAGATTGGGAGTTCCGGTTAACCATGCACCTGCTAGTATAGCTCCTGGAAAAACAGTCTTTCCTAGCAACATACAGAAAAAAGTAGAATCCCTGACACTTCCCTTAGCGAAAGAGTGGGGATTGAGCTTGCACTAAACCAGCCAAAAATATTTCTCCAAGAATTGCAGTAAGTGGTTACTGAGCACAAAACTTACTGATGCCCTTTTCATGCTTCTGGGGATATGTCATAGAATAAATAATAATTTTAGTATCTGCCAAAATTAAAATTGCCTCTTAATTCTGGAAATTGTCCTATATGTGGATATTCCAGAACATCATAGAGAATCAGTTTATTGCTAGTGGACTTCAATAACCATAAACCTCAAAGGACTTTACAAGCAAAGCGTAGGAAGAATACATGTTCAAAATTTATGTGAGAGACTTGTAAAATTAATCTCCTAATTGACAAATGATAGATTTTCCCTTTCTGTGAATAGAAAACATACACTAGCTTCCATATTTTAGGTGCTGAGTTTCTGATATCTCTTGCTAGGATTTGTATGGGGTTTTTTTAAAGCTCAAATTAATATTTTAGTTCTGTATTTAGGACACTTGAAAGAACTTGTTGCTTCAGATAGCTAGTGCAAAATTTTCCATATTTCAAAGTAGTAATCCTTTTGAAAATGTTTTTTTTAAATTCAATTAGTATGTATAACCAAATCAGTAATGAGCTCAAAATGGATCAGGAAGATTCATTAGCACACCATACTTAAACTTCTGTGTCATTTTGCCTGGAATTTTAAGTTCTTTTACCATCTGCCCTTTGTTCAACAGCTGTATTATTGCAGCTAAAATGTTTTAATCTGCACTACGTTAAAATTACTTTTAAATTAAGGACTACAGATAGCTTTTGTCCTTACTCTTCAAGTGATAATATTGTCATGTAATAAATGTATCTGAGAACATAGTTTGGGGTTTTTCAAGACAGGCTGAAATATTGTGAACGCTAAAAATGCTTTTTTTAGGTACAACAACTAGAAAGACGATTCAAAGCTATTGAATGGGAATTAAAGAAACAGGAAGAAGTAAATAAAATACTGCATGAGAAAATTTATTTGTAAGACTCTTTTAAAGTGCAAAAGGAAGATGCAGACACAAGAAAAAGAGAACTGGACACACTACTTAAGAGGATTTGTGAAGTAAAAAAAGAAAAAGCAGAACTTCAGTTAGTGATTGATGAGAAGGAAAAAGAAGCTGCCTCTTTGAAGAGGCAAGTGACAGAAGCTAAGAGGTTGAGAAATGAAAGTGAAGATTTGCTGAGTCAAGTGCTGGAGCAGAAGTGTTTGCCGGATAAAGCCAAAGCAGTGGCAATCTCTGGGCAATGTAATTGCAAGATAACAGGCAACAAGGTTAAATTAAAAACAGTGAAGAAAAAGAGCTCTTTGGGACATCATGGAGCTTTTCTCAAACAGTCCATCAAGGTTATGAGTAATGTATTTGAGAACTTCAGTAAGGACGGCTGGGAGAATGTGAGTGAAAGCAGGTACGGCTCTCATTAACTTACCCTGTAGAGGGGACACTGTGCATATGTAAAGCACTAGCAAATGAAGATTGAATTTCAACTACTGTTGATTTGGTATTCAAAAAAAATACTGTCAGATCCTTTGAAATATCTTGGGAGGTCTTGTTCTGAGCTTATTGACTGAAATTTGCATGTGAAATTAGCCACAACTGCATGAGTATTTGAATAGGTGCCAGGAAACCCAAAAGAAGGCAATGCTTGATTTCTTCCAGTGATGCTATTTTCATGCAGTCATGAGGCTTGAAATTGACAGTTTGGCAGGTTGATTTAATTTGCTGGCCTTTTGCATATTCACCACTGACAGCTAAGGATTCCCAGGCAAGCCTAGTAAGTCGGTTTAGTTATCTTGTGACATGCCGACCCGGGAGGAGAAACATTTTTTCCCCTTAATTTAGTTAGATAAATTTTGAATGACCCATTTCAGCTTGCTAGCAGATGTCTACAAGCTGTTTAACATCCTTTAAATTAAGAACCATCCACACTAATTATTTCATGTATGTTTTATGCAGTCATTGTACTAACTTTAATTGAATGATGGTTAAAAATCAGTTCCTTAAAGGTGATGGTTGCCACATACAATCCCATTCATGAATCAAAAAGCTCCCAGAAAATTCCACTGGCAAATGCCATATAAACAATGAGAATTTTTTCTTCTCCTTATTATATACCCATATACTTGAGGAGGCAGCAGTACGCCACTAGGTGAATGGTTCATACATCTTGTCTTCCAGGACTTTGTTCAAAGAGACAAGCAAAGAAATTTCTCAAGCCTGTATATCTCCAAAATACAGGAAACATGGGAAAAGAGTAAAGAAAATGGAATTGTTTTTGTAGGCTTTATACTGGCTGTATGTGTCATATAGAGCAAATCAATTGTGGCAGATGAAACCTTTCTACTACTTCTCCCCATGCAGTGTGGGGTTCCTGAACATAGTGTCTTGAGGGAGAAAACAAACTAAGAACCATGTCATTTGTTAGTTGTTTCCATTACTGTAAAACTTGTTTTTGTGTACAATTAAATATTGCCAATCTGTTTTTAATAGAAAATATACATGTTTGCACATATGGAAACATGTGCATGTAGTCATTAGTATTTAATTTGCTATGTTGTTCTCTTTAACAAAAAAAACTGAGCAAGCACAATGTCATTCCACTCAAAGTTTGAAATGAAAAGTATCTGCATAGCTTCACTTGTGGCTAGCCATAAATACTGATTTTAATAATTGTACAAATGTTGAGTTAGAGATTTCTTGTCATAGAACATTTTTGAAAGTGAAGTTTCAAGGTATCATTCTCAACATATTAGGGAAGTATCTTTATTTAGTTTCCTCTTCTGCTCATTAATAAATACCATTCTTTATTGTAGTAGCTGGCTCTGAGTTTCTAAATGCAAGCCTTCCATTTTCTAAACAGAATATTCCCTAAAGCAGGTGAGGGAAATGTGTATGTAGTTAGAAATATCTCCATGCCTATACAACAGCCTCTTTAAACTACTGCATTGATTTCTGTTCACATCAGTCAGTAAGACATATCAATGTGTCAGGACAGGTTTTGAAAAGTATAAACATGTTTATGTGTGAACTCTTCTCGTCAGTTTGAGGTCTTTTCTCTGGTTAAGTAAACTGCATCTGTAAACCATTGCTTTTTATGATGGGGTAACTTAATTTGAACTCAGTTATGCTGTTTTAAATGCTGTTTTAAACCTTGGTTTAAGAAGTAACAAATCAAACTAGCCTTCTGTGAAGGTATTCCTTCACAAATCTGCTCACACAAATGATGATAAATAGCCACTCATGTTATGGAAAAAGATATATCCAAGACTTCATGTTTTAAAGTAGACTTCCCTGAATATAAGAAAACAGATGATAATGTGGGGTAAGGCAGTGAAAAACTGGAAGTTAGAAGCATGTTGAGTGCAATTCTAAGGAAAAATTGTAAGAAGATTTAGTTTAAGGTCCAGTTTGTGTGCATGGCACGAATACCAGTGAAAGAATTAACAGGTTTTCAGAATTTAAGAGCATTCCAAAGGTGTGCTAAAATAGATCTTCCACTGAAGTGTGATTTCTGAGTTTGTCTCAGTCAACACTACAAATAAAGTTCAATTGAAACAAAATGTTATTAAATATGATGCATTTACTTTTTATATTATAGAATGTGAAAATTAAGGAAAGTATAAATTTAGTAGTTTCTGAGCATTTCACAAACTAGAAATACAATCAAGTATTTCACTTCTGTGGATTGTCACAAAAGTGCTTCCCCCACCAGTGCATGGAGAGAGGGAATGGGGGTTATGGTCAGTTCATCACATGTTGTTTGTCCCAGTACTTGGAGAGAGGACTCCTTCTCCTGCTCCAGTGTGGGGTCCATCCCATGGGAGACAGTTCTCCATGAATTTCTCCAATGTGAGTCCATCCCATGGGCAACAGTCCTCCATAAACTGCTGCAATGTGGGTCACTCTTCCACGGGCTGCAGTCCTTCAAGGACAGGATGCTCCAGTGTGGGTCCCTCATGGGATCAGAGTCGAACCAGGAAATCTGCTCTGGTGTGGGCTCCTCTCTCCCCAGGTCCTGCAGGTCCCTGCCAGGAATCTGCTGAGCACAGGCTTCCCACGGGGTCACAGCCTCATCTCAGGCATCCACCTGCTCGGCTGTGGGTCTCCTCCCCAGGCTTCAGGTGGATTTCTGCATCCCTGTGATCCTCCATGGACTGCAGCTGCTTCACCGTGGTCTGCACCAGGGGCTGCAGGGGGATCTCAGCTCCAGCAGCTGGAGCATCTCCTGTCCCTCCTTGTGCACTGACCTTGGTGTCTATCTCACTCAGCTCTTCTCTGACCACAATTACATCTGCACAATATTTTTTTTCCTTCTTAAATATGTTATCACAGAGATGCTGTCTTTTCTAATTGGCCCAGTCTTCGCTCATGGTGGGTCTGTCTTTGGTACTGACTTTGCTGGACATGGAGGAAGCTTCTGGGAACTTGGCACAGAAGCCACTCCTGTAGCTCCCCCACTACCAAAACCTGGCCATACAAACCAAATATATCTGTAGAAGTATTTGGACAGGAATGCAAAAGATGATTTAAAAAACATAAATCTGCTGTAATGTAGTGGTGCTGTCTCACGGTCCAGACAAAGAATGACACAGACATCTCATTAAATTTTCTCTCAGTCAGAAGCACCGTACAGAACAGGCTGACCTAACCCATACCAGGGAGACAGCAACAAGCCTCTGTCCCTCCCTTCTAGCTGACTGGTGTGCTGACTTGTCACACTACTGACACAAAGAACAACACAGACACAGCACAAATGTCCAAGCGGGGAAAACTCGATTTAATTTTTCACATCAGTATTTGTAGAGTTTTGAAAAGGAGGCCAGATTGGATGATGGGGTTCAACCTCTTCTTCAACCACACTAGTCAAAGCCACAGTCCATCAATATCTCCTCCTACCAGGAGGCATTGTCAACATCAGAAAGTTGTTACCATAACTATAGAATTGTTTATGAAAAGTCCGTTGAAACTGAGAATCTGATTCCAAGTATGTAAACATTTCAGAAGGCAAAGGAGAATTGTACAAGAACAGGTGACACTGACTAACCAAGCACAAATGTCTCTCAGTTCATTTGTTGTGCACTGGACAAGTTGCTCCATCTTAGGAAGATACTTTTGACACTCCGTCCAACAGATTCTGTCTTGAGAAAAGTAGCTTTTAGCCTCTTCTTAGTCTATTTACATTCATTGTCTGGGATTTTAACTGCTTGTCTCATTGCTAACATCTATATGCTGTTTTCTCACAGAAGAGGGCCAGCTGGTGGTGTCCCAGGTCTTTAGAGGCTCCATACAATCTGTAACAGATGACTCATTCTTGGACTTTTTAACAGTGTCTAATCGATTTTCGCTACTGTGTTTGTCCAAATAAATCACTTTGTGGAATTTTAAACATAAGCAGATATTATTATTTCTTGGTTCAAGAAAGAGAATACTGAAACACTGAGCAACGTGCTGCTTTTAGATAACATGTTTGCAATTT
Organism: Cettia cetti; assembly: GCA_013401135.1. NCBI lineage: Eukaryota > Metazoa > Chordata > Aves > Passeriformes > Sylviidae > Cettia > Cettia cetti. The sequence continues at coordinate 10,799 of VZUI01001582.1, forward strand.
GGTATTTTGAATGGTGATTAACAGTTTGGAAAAAAAAATGTTTTCTATTTTCCAAAATTTTAAAGCAAATGCAAACTTTTTAGTCTTGTTATATGTTCTTGATTGTGTTATTTCATCAATATTTTTTGTCAAATAAACTGAAAAAAGGGAAAATTTTTATCCATTTATCTGTTGGCAACCATACATAGTATGAGTATGTGCACATGATATATATGAAAATCTGACAAGAGTGTTCTATTTCTGTCTCCTGCTTCTTCCTGAGTGAGGACATACAAAGCAGGGAATCCAGGAGATTCTGTCCTCTCTTGGCTGGTAGTACAGCACAGCCACTACTATTTCTGTAGGGCCTGTATTACATTTACTCACTATTCCTGCTGGAGAAGATAGATACATTCTGATAGACGTTTGTAACAGACTGGTGGAATTGAAGCAGACTCAGGAAGAAGCCCTAAGCAGTTAAGTATGCTTCAGCAGAGCTTCCCTATTGCAGAAAAAGGATTTGAAAACATGGTTTGTCAGTGTGGAAGAAGGTATTGTACAAATGTTCAGCATTAACAGTTGGGAACACCAATTTTTACAGAATTGTTGAATCCATCCAGAGGATTTAAGGGCCCTACTGCTGGGTCATAGTATTCTTATATGAAGGAAGGCTGAAGAAATCTCCAAAATCTTGAGCTGTGCAAGGGATTGGAGGTGAGACTATTTATGATACAAGGACTTGGTCAGTTTTTCCTGACCTGGTAGGAATATACATATAATGACCTCTACAGTAACAGCAAAGTTACTGGAACTCTCTTACAACTCATACATTTATTAAAGCTGTGGCCTAGAGTGAAGATCTCCATCTTTTTGCTGCAGGCATGGATTATTTGGTCATCATCAAAGAGATGATGAGAGCTCAGTTCTGTGCTGATTGTGCTCATCTAGAATTCATAGCTAAGTTGTCCTGCAATGTCAGTAGTTTGTTCAGTGCAATTAGTAGAGCATGGGTTGCTCTTTACTCTTTTAAATTTGCTATTTTAGATATGAATATTCCCAGAAATATGACATAGAAAATGCAATCTGAAGACTTAAAAAATTGGAGAAATGTTGCAGGATTTATGATCAAAAGTGTTGAAATATACACTGAGCATTTAATACCCAGTAAATTAGTACACAAACCCACTAATATGCTTTTGCAAGATTTGCTTGTTTGAACTTGTATGTGTTACTTCAGATATTCAGCTCAATATTTTAAGGTGAAATTCTCATATAGTAAATGACTATCAAGCAGCATTTTTTCACATAGTCAAAGTAAGTTTTTACTAAGTTCCCACCTAGTGAATCTACTGACTGAAATGAGGTTTTTCATTACCTTTTATTCATGTTTGCCCCTTGTAGCCAACATAGCCAATGAAACAAATTAAATATATTTTGGTTTAGACCTTAAAAACTCCAGCCTGTTAACAAGACACTGAAGCCTTTATTTTTGATAATCTTGATCAGAATTTTGAGACACATGTAACTTCTAAGTCCTTGTTGATTTTGCATTGCTAGCACTTCAGAAAAAGCATAACATGGAGTGTTTATAGGTTGACTGCTATATGTGTTGTATGTTTTTAAGGTCAGCTGTTAATTTACCAGTTTACTTACTAAGAAATATTTTAGAAATGGCAAGAGTGTTTTGAAGAGCCAAAACAAAATCATAAATCATATTATTTATTATTATTTTGTACATGTAGTAATATGCCATTTTAAGCTCAGTGAACTGAGCAAAAGGGAGAAATATCACTGTCCAGAAACCAGGCTACTCTGTTACTCTATTACAGGAAAAAATAAAGTCACTGCAGAGCAGATAGCTGTTTTACAGAGCAAAAGAGCACAGCAGTGGCTTCCATTAAGAATGTTAAAGAAAGGAATGAAAAATTAACAAGTCAGCTACATTTGGCTGACCAGAGACTTCAAGTTAATAAACTGACCATAGAATTAAAGTACTTTTCATTATAGTGTTTTGCAGTGTTCACCCTAAATTCTTCTGTAATTCTGTGAAATTTTGATAACATTGATTTTTGTATTTTAATTTTTTAAAGTCAAAATTATGAAATTTTCAGCATGAAATTGCCATGCTTTGTGGGGGCCAGTTATTACATACAAATTATATTGAGGCTAGTATATCAACGCAATTCATTTATCCTTTTGAAAATAAAGTGGTCTTCATGGATATACTCGAGTGAGATAACTTTCACTTTTAGCCTGTGATCTGCAAACCTTGCTGAGAATCTGATCAGGCCAGAACTACTACCTGTTCCTCTGTGAAGAATAGGTACTGTCTCCTAACACCCCAAAACAACTTGAGTTTTCTTCCTAAGGGGACTCAGACCAATTACATATCTATTTAATCCCATCTTTCTCTGTTAAGGTGAAAAGACAAAAAAGTTTTTGGAAATAGAGACTAGTAAAGTATTTAGTTAACAGCCCAAGGACATAAACTTTCTTCTCTGCTTCAGTCTTCATTCCTACTTAATCCTTTTCTATGCTATTACTCCTTTCTGGTTTTCCCCATTCTCATGTATATATGTATTTTGTGTTAATCTATATGCAGCTCCTCAGCTGGAATTCTTCTCTATTCATACTGTAAGGATTGGCCTGCCCTTTATAGAGCTGAATCAACAAACACTTATGCAGTAATTGTCTCCTGTTGGTCACACACACATCCTGCTTCCAGAATTATAGTGCTACAACAGATGGACTTGCTGGAAGGAGGCAGACATTAAAAAAGAAATCAAATCCCCTCCCCCTCAAACTTCTCTGTGTTTTTGTCTTTGCACAGAAGGCAGAAGCAGTATCAGAAGCAGCACTTTTCACTTTCTTAGGACTAGGGAACTGCTAATTTCTAGAGGAGGGAAAACTTCATTTCTGTATTCATTTTGCATAACTATATATGTGTAATGAATTGTTTAAAAAGAGTTTCCAAGGTCATTGGAACCAATGAAGATCTGCCTATCTTGCAAACAGTATCATAATATAAAGTTTCATGGACAGTATGAACTTCGCAGGGAACTATAAGTGTAATTAAGCTAAAATTTTCTGATTTCTCAGACATCTTCATGATTTGCCTTCCTAGAAGACTACTCCTTAAGTGTCCGTAGAAGAGCAATGTGAGAAGTAAAATGCCGTTATTAGGGAACCAGTTAAAAAAAAAAAAAAAAAAAAAGAAAGAAAGAATTAGGGAACCAGTTAAAAAAAAAAAAAAAAAAAAGAAAGAAAAGGGAGGGAACAAAATTTATGTAAAGATAAGAGCTGTGTAGTGGAAAAAACTGACTAAAATAAAAATAGCATGGCTTTAAAACCATCACTCAGTTTTCTATCACTCAGTTTATCTGGGAGGTTTTAAAAAAATGGTAGCTGGTCTATTTAAAGGGCGGTGCATTCTAAGCAAAAATAAATAAAGGGTGTTTCAGGTACTCAAGGAAAAAATCTTTATTAGGCATGCACATTTTTTTCCTTCTCAGCAAACGATTCAAATTCCCTTTCTTACAACTAATTACTCTTTAGGTGCTATACTAGTGCTACCAAGTGGGAAATTTAAAGCAGAGGCTTGGGCTACTTGCCAAGTGAAAATTAAGAAGGTAAAGAACCTGCAGTCACTGCAGGGTACACTCATTTTTTAGAGAGAGAACCCTGATTCAGACAGTTCTAATGATTCTAAAGCACACATTTGTGGGGGGGACTTGTATGGGGTTTTTTTGTAAGAAATACTAGAAGTGAAGTTTTAAGATATTGCAAGGGAAATAATGTCTGTTAAAGTTTTTTGCTAATACTTTTGTTACTTTAGATTTTAGAATTTTCTTGAGAGGTAGAAGGTAAAAAGCAAGCTGTCAAGCCATGGAAAAATAAAAGATTGACAAAATCTTTTGGATTTGGAGAAAACCTTAAGTACTTCAAGCATGGCAAAATTACTAATATCCAAAACCAGGCATCTGTGGTTAACTGACATAACCATAAAGTTCTGAGTAAACTTATATTAATAGTGAACTTTTGGTCCTAGGCTAAGGTAAGTTAACAGTCTAGCAAATGTAAACATTAACATCATGGCTTGGACAAGGTGCCATTTTGCCTGGATTTATCAAAGAAAATAAATCCTTTAGCAGACAAGGACAGATGCTTGTGCAGTCAGTCCTTTGTTATATTCCCCAGGAACTCTAGAAGATCGACTCTAGATTTAAGATTTAAATATTCCAGATGTTCATTTTGAGACAGATTTTACTGTTCATGCAACCTAAGGACTGTCTAGCATCTGTTGATTTTCAGAATATATACATGCCTGGTTTTGTGTATTTTTCTTGAAAATCCACACAGACATCTATGTAGGTGTGTATTTGTCTGCCCTTAAGAGTTCAGAATTATGCATTTATGTTCTGGTTTTGTTTGGCCTTATAAATGCTTTGCAGTAATGTAGATATCTGGCTTTGTTTCATTTCTGCAAAAGCAATTCCTTGCATATTTTTAAAAAATGGCTCTGAAGTGACTGCACATGTGAGAATCAACACTTGCATCCTCTAAGGATTCACATTAACACTGAGTCAAGACCATCTGTACAGAAGTACAGTAGTTAGATTTTGTTATTGGTGTATAGAAATCACAGCTGGAGCAGTTACTTATTTATTATTTTCTTAGTTTCTAAGAAAAGCATTTAAAAGAAATCGTTGGAAAAATTCAGAATCCTTTTTCTAAGGTTTAGTCTTCCCCTCTACTCATTTCCATCATTGAGTGCTTATAAGAAAAGTGTATTTATTGAATACAACACAGTAATCAGAATTAGTTTTATGCAGAGTCATTCTTGTGGCAAAAATCCAGACAAAATATATTGAATAAGAAATTAAAATCAAAAGCAGTTTAAGTCACTCGTGCTACTCTTATTCATGTCAAGGCTATTCAGAGATACACTGTTCAGATGTACCATACTTTTGCGTCTCTAGTTCGCCAGTGTTTCTCAGGTGATACCACAGGAAAGCTCTATTTCTTTTCGGAATACTGTGGGCAACTGCAAAATGCCTGCATAAGTCTACTTCAGCAGGAAACTTGAATCTCAGAATAAGAACAAGTCAACCAGTCAAATGCTGACACATTCTTTGAAGAGGCTCATGTGAAGGTTTAAGTAAAGGGTTTTTTTCAGATTACTTCCTGCAGATTTATCACTACACTTTTGCTGAATTGGAAAGGAAGCTTTTAATTTTTTAGAAGCATATTTTAAATCTGACCCACACTACACCCTTTTTCTGACGGCATTTTAAATATAACTCCAAACTTTATTTTAGTTATTTGATTTTCACTTTTCTTTGAATTTTAAGGGAACTCTTTCCCCCTGAGCTCATAGTTTGTTTATCTAGTAGATTATCTCAAGCACAGAAAGGTATGAGCATGAAAAGCAGAAAAGTAAAGTGCTAAAGAAAGCTTTTTGTTCTTTAAAGGTTGTGGCTTTTTTTTTTTTTTTTACATATTCTCTTGACTATTTTTTATGCCTCAGTGTATCAAAGGACAGGCCAGAATTCAGTGTTGCATCTGCAAAACCAGCATCATAGCTTCACTCCTCTTATCAAACCCAAATATAAGTAAATCAGCCAATTTAGTACTATTCAGTTGTATTGACACAAAAAGAAGCTGATGATTCTAAAATAATTTTTTAGAATTCTAAATTTAGAATTTTAAATTCTAAAAGAATTTTAGATGTATTGCAAGTTCTTGACTGAACTATTATTTTAGGCAAAGATCTCAGTTTTCATGAAGGATTTTTCACTCATTAATATATTATCACAGTTAATATAACAATTATGTATAATATACATAAAACAATTTGTGTATGTTTGTGGTTTCCTTAAAGTAACTTTTAGGAATAAATTTGAAATTATAAACCAAATTCCATGTGTAATTATCCTGCAGTAGCTAAAACTGCTTTTGAAATTTCCTCACTTTTTGTTATTCCAGCAAATGTGTAATTACTTGGACAGATTTTGTGGTCTTTCTAGATAAATATTGTCCAGATAGAAATGGTTGTAAACCCATCCAGTTATTTCCTGTCAAAACACTTTTATAAATGTCCTGGTTTTATGTGTTTGTAATCTCTTACATGGTTATACTCCAGAACATTTGTGTATTTTTATTAAGTCCATGAAAGAAATTCTACATTTCTAAGTAGACACCTTTTCTAAGTAGACACCTTTTCTAAGTTGAGTATTGGATTTACTTCTTTCTCTGGTAGCATGGAAAGATATTTCTCACTAGATAATTTTAATAATATCTGCAGAAGATCTGAATGATAAAATTTTATTTAAAGTTTTAGAATGATTGAAATTTGAAAGACTTTAAGTTAGGCATAAATAGTAATTTATACAAATAAACTTTGTATAAAGTTATTGCTACATCAGTAGCATATGCAAGAATTCTGACTTTCATATACATAAGTAATAAAAGAAAGTAAAAGTAGAGAGGCTGATGTTTTAAAAGGTAAAAAATTATCTGCTAAGAATTCAAATTGCTTCTGCTCTGTTAAACAATGGGTCTTGCCATTTTAAGAGGGCAAATTTACAACCTCTTACTTGTATCTATCTTAAGAATAAAAACTCTGTATATATCATATTTAACACTTTTGGCAAGCTTGATTCAAAATCATTTCTGCAGCTGTCCACCTTCGGCACAGATTTTAATGGAACAACCAAAGAAGCTGTTTAGGAAAAGTCTGTTCCCAAAAACATTAGGAGAATCATGATTTCTCTCCCCTTCTTTAGAAGCATATAGATTATCTTGTCCTATTTTAGTAGGAGTAGTTTAGGTTAATTTACAGTAACTGTAATCTTTGGGTCCAATACTCCAAAAGAAGTAAAGAGATTTTTTCAAAATACTTAAAAATCAAACCAACGAGTTCTCTACTCTACTTTTTCTTAAAAAAACAGAAGTTGAAAGGTAAACCAGAAGGGATAAACCGATGATCAACCAGGATATACCAGGATATACTAACGGCTTTTCTGGAGTTTGCAAATGCAGTCTAAGACAGCAGAGGTTTACCTAATAATTGGACTAAACTATGTATCAGCTGATACTGATGTTTTCTCAAACTGATGTTTTCTCAAAATTAAGTTGAGAAACTCTGTTTTTTACTTCTAACACCACACTGCTTTTACCCTTGTTTGTATATGTCTTGCAATTATCTCTTTGCAGGCACAGTCCTGCAGTCAAAGTCAGTCAGTCAAAACACACTCCCAGTCTGTGTGTTCTTGAGAGAAAGACTCATAGTGTTCCAGACCTGAGCAGGAACATTATCTGTAGGCAGGAAAAATTGTCTGAAATGTCCTTCAAACTTCAATTTTTTGGAATTAAATTTTAATTTCTGGGTCCTACTTGTAATTTTGAAGGCTTTGAATTGGCAAGATTGAGAAGAGTAAGTTCAGCCTTGTTGTAGTTTCATTAAAGCTTGCTGAACCTAGTAAATCGGAAATCAGAGTATGCAGTCACACTTAAAAAGGCTGGAAACAGAGACAGAAAATTCTCTCTGACCTCTGAGGCTGGAATTCACTTTTTTCAAGTCCTACTCTAAATTCTAATGAAAAAGTCAGCAAGTCAAATGTGTTTGCTCAAACAGTATGATTACTAAATGGGGAAATCTGTAATACTGCCTCTGACCACTGACTCAGTATTGCTCCTTAAGTTGACTTGGAAATAAAATAAGGAAAGCCAAAGATAAACATGAAAGTAACTTGGCTTTTAAAATGCATCTACACCAAAATGTTTTAGTTATTTTGATGCTTTGCTGCATCAAATATCTACAGCAACCTGAAGTCAGTTTTGTTAACAGCTATATATGCAAAATGTATTTTTCATGAAACTGTGCTGTCATTATGAAACAAAAATAAAGCTAAATACTTTTTACAATTTTTATTGATATTTGAAGAAAAATTGCTATAGACCTGTTGCATTGTTGATGAACAGCATTTAAAGTACATTGCATGTAGGAAATGAATCTCATTTGTATATCAAAAAAACCTCTTGGCATGAGTTAGGACTACTGTACTTATGCTTTTGTCAAAATGAAATAACTTTGAGATAGGTAAATTCTAGAAAATATATTATGAATAAAAATTGTTAAAACTCCATGAAGCTCAGAGGCTATTATTACAATCAGTACAATTTATATTGCTGTATTATATAGAAATACTGGAAGAAAGAACCTGGATCAAAAGGATTAGCAGGTTATTGTAATGTTACAGAGGTAACAGAGGTACACAGGTACACATATCTCTAAGTATAGGTAATATAACTGTAACCAGTAGCTTAATATAGTAATGGAACAGACATTTAGATGATATGACATACTTGTATATATATTGAAATAAAATCCAGAAGATATCCCAAAATTTTTATGTTATTAATTTCGTGTGATAAGAACTTTTAAAATTCATGTTCTCTGTGATTTGATCAAACTTTCCTTTGCACTGACTCCCATCTTACTATTGGAAAAAATACCCCTGACCAAGACAGAACTGGATTTGCATTTTTTTCTGTAAAAAAATTCCCAAGTAAGATAGAAATTGAGACCTGGAAAAGCTCAACATATACTATCATAATTGGATTTCCTTTTGTGTTCACAGGAGTGTTTTTATTGAATTCAGCATGATCTGCTGATTAATTAAAGTTACTGGATTCTTGAACCTTCTCTACTATATGGACCTCTGCAGATAATATATGGTTTTGTAAGAGGATATTTATTCACCATTAAGTCTCACACAAAGAAGTTCATTGATTTGGGAATAATTATTCAGATTACATTTCAGATCTGGCAGATTATATTTTCAAAGAGATCATCACAGAAAACCAGTTTGCATTGCAATTGGACCAGTACTTTTCGATTTGTTCACCAGATTGGTCCATTAATTATTCATTATTAGTAACTACTGCTATTAACTATGGAAGTGATTTTACTCAACCCTTTATGCATGTCCTAATTTCCACTGAGTTCAAGGAAATTTCATGACATCGTACTTATCATGGTAAAATTAAGTTTTACTGCCTGTAATCTTGCATATACATCTCTTTAGTGAGGACTTCCTTTTTATTTTCAGCTTTTGGGGAAGGAGCAACAACAGGGGATGTAGCTGCAAATTTTTGTTAATATTCTCTGATTTAGTATTCTGATAGACTGTGAAATAATGTTCAAGAAATAGCTGCTTTGGGTTTCCATCAGCCATATATCCTCCCTTGGAAGCTCGAGTTCTCTTCCTTGGGTCATGTAATGGATTTTTACCTAACAGTAACTCTTTTCTCTCTTTCCCAGCGTAGATAAATGTTTTCCCAAATATGTTCTTAGTAAAAGTTTTCAAGACTCATGAGGAATTGGGGAGATAATTTTGTATTGTGAACACTAAGTGAGTTGATTCTCCTGCACTCTCCCAATGGACTCTTGTACATTACTTCTCCTTTCCTTTGTTCCTGTCCTGATCTGTTAAACAATTTTTTCTCAATGCAAAGGCCTGTAAGATTGGTGGAGGAGAATGTTTAGTATGGTTAGCAATGTACATACATGGACTACAGGAATTGGTAAAACACAGTTCTTTATTTGAGGAGTTGGATGAATAGGGTAATTGGGTTACAAAAGTAGCTCTGTGACTTGAAAGTATCAGAAGTTTTATAAGCACAGTCACTCATTTTTGTTGTGTGCCTCTGCGCAATAGGCATTGCTTATTGAAATGTAAATATTAAATAAAATTTCAAAAATTGTCTTCAGCATACTTGGTTTTATATAGCATTTGGATTGGAACTAAGCATTGCTACATGGAACACAATGGAGACACAATGTCTCAATTCATGCCTTAAGATTAAATTTGTGCATATAAGTGGCACTTAATCATTTTCACTAACTTAGAATCTCATGTACCATGAAATTAATTTTTGAGTTGATCCCTTACATGAATGATAACTTTTTTTTTTTTTTACCAGGATAATGGTTTGCACCTTACATATCTATTTTATCTGGATATACTGTGAAACAAATGACCATCTTTTTGCTTTTTGTTTTAGAAGTAAAATCTTTCAATCATTTTTTAAAAATTAGTGGCAACGTAAAAAATCCAAGCCAGTACAATAAGATATCTTCAGTCATTGACAACTACTCTTAAGCTTTCAATCACCCACCAGAGTCTGATTGAAGAATATGGACTGTTATGATCTCACAGGGTTTTTAATGACCAAATCATTACATCATGATGAAAACCAATACATTGCTCGAGTTTCACATTGAGTGAGGCTGAATGGCTGTCTCTTGGGACCAGGGAGTCTAAAGAAAAATGAGAGTCCGAGGAGGTAATGCTGAGCATGAACTCCTATTGCCATTTTAAAAAATACAATCCTCATCTGTATAAACTGGGGTTTGTACAAGAGGAGCAAAAATAATGTTTTCTTTTACTGGCATAATTTGACTGGTCTTAGACTGACTAATGTGTGTAGACAGAATCCAAGAAGGAAATTAAATTAATTTAAAAAACATTTGAAGACTTAGGAGGATTTGAAAATACAGTGTTCCCGGGAACGTGAGGTTTTCAGAGAGCAGATTAACAGGTAACTCAAGTTTAAATATATAAGGAAAAGAAGTCTTGTAGAGTCCTCAGTCTAGCAAAGGAAGATTGAAAAAATAGCAAAGATAGAAACATACCAAGATATGAGATCTGTAATTTTTAGGTGACTGTAATTGACTGTTTTCAGTTGGAGTCAGACAACTGCAGTGATATTGTCTGACTAATCTAAAAAGCAAGATTTAGAGAGAAATCAGCTGCTTGTGGTTAGCTGTGGGCAGATTCTTCATTAAAGGAATGAAAAAAATGTTCGGTCTGTAGCATGCATGAAAAAATAACAGAGTATTTATTTGATGGCATGAGCTTAATTAATGGGAAGTATGAACAGGAAGGTAAATTCTCAACTTCAGTAACACTGTTCACTCACCTGAAGCAACGATGGAAGAAGTATGTTTATGTCATAAAGCTCAGTTGGGCAACAGTAATTTATAAATTAATGCTAAAATGAGTTTCATCTGCACAAAAGAGATGTAAATGTGGATGATGAATTTAAGATAAGTCAAACCACTTGTTTTTAAGCAGGAACGTTCAAATATCAGGTTATATGGAAGAGAAATTCTGAGGCAGAGGAAGAACCCATCACCACTGAAGATGTACATATATTAAGTCATAGCACAGGGAAGATGGGTATTGAAATTAAGTAACCCAAAGGAAATGCCAGTTCCACAGTGTGCAACAGGACCATTTAAAGATCATTAGTCTTAAGCAGAAGATATGCAGAGAAGGAAAAATGGCATTTGTGTATTATGTACACAGAATTGAGGATTATGTTAGTTGGGTAAAACCCTTTAAATTGCTGATTGCAGAGCTGAGAGAAGATTAAAGCTATTTGATTTAGGTAGTATGTAAGCTGGTAAAGGAAAATGTAGAAAAGAAAAGGTAAATTATGAATTTTTTTAATGTTTTATCAGGAGGATTAAGCATGAGGAAATATTTTTTAGTGAGGTAGGACTTTTTTTAAGGAAAAAGTTTTTCATTTTAATTGGGGGCATAGAGAAAGTTTAATCTATTTTTCTTTTCTTTTTCTTTTTTTTTTTTTTTAATCAAAATCTTGATGAAGTCCTAAAGCTGAGATATTTTGTTAAAGGTTTGGCTTCAAAAAAGTAAAAATACTTACTTTCCAAAGTATTGTTTGCAATATAAACTTTGGCAGAAAAAAACCAAAAAAACAACAAACTAAATTTTCTATGAGGAAAATGAGGGAGAGGCATTATAATAAAAAGTATTTTCAATTAAAAATCTACAGATGCTGCACTTATTTGAAAATTTTAGAATTTTTGTCACCGGAATACTAAGTTAGATATGAGGAAGTCCAAGTGGTAGGAGTCATAAATTTCTGTTGTTACTTTAGGAAAACCTATACTGAGGACTGAAACTACAAGTAATGTATGATGATTGACAGTCTCAAGACTTCTATTTTGAGTAGTTACTCTGAAGAAGATAAAAGCATATTTTCAATGAACATAATTTTGCTCAGAAGGCATTATAGGTAGCTTAGCATGCATTTTATTGCAGCTCACTCTCACAGATACTACTGTGTACAGTTCAAAATGTCCTTTTATTTTCTTCAGAATTCCTCCAAAGACTGTGACTATAGGATTTTCATGTGCTTTTTATATTTCTGTCAGGCATCATAAAAGTTTAGTTTAATTTGTTATTCAGCTGCTGCTTTGTGTTATTAGTGACACTCTTCATAAATAGGAGTTAAAAACTTTTTTTATATATACAAATACATATGTTCCTATTTACATATACCCAACTGTGTGCCTCTAGATGTCTTTACACTAGCAGCTTTTGTAGTAGACATCGTGTGTACAGTATCCATTTTATATATGTCAGATCCTTGAGGGCCATGGCTTTTGCCAGATGAAGCACTTTTGATTTTGAGGCTGATGAAACGCAGTGTTATTATTGATCTGTGCATGACACAGCCAGACTCTTTGCTGGCAGAGTGTAGCAACATTTATCCAGGAATTTGTGAAATGTCACTCGGATCGTGTTCGTAAGGTAAACTGTGCAAAATCCAGGATTCAAGCTGAGAATCCATGAGGAATTGGACATGACTCTCTTATTCCTTCATCCTATCTCTAGGTCAGCCAAGTGGTATTTGTTAAAACAATGTCTGTGTTTTGTATTAGGTGTGAAGAAGGTATGGTTATCACTAAGAACACCCTGTACAGTGTAGTCATACTGCTGGTTTTCTCAAGTTTTTAACGTGTCTCACTTGGGAGGACAAGATTTTAAGTCAGTGAAAGTGATCTAAGCATTGCAAGTGTGTAATTTTTTTACTTAGATTTTCTAAAGAAATTTAATTTTCCTTTATTTTGCATGTAGAGGTGTGCGGCAATTCATGTTTGTCAGTAAGATCTTATAAAGTAATAATGGTTGGAAAGGTTGTGTGACAGTCTCTACAGGTCAACCTTTCATAATATTGATAATTACATATTTTCTTTCTTTATGAATATGATTAAGACTGGCTGCGCATTTTTGCTAGTATCAGAAGCAGGGGATTTAAAAAATACTGAAAGCTAGGGTATGTAACAAACCCCCAAACTTCCATGTACTATTCCTCTATTTGTCACTTTTCTAGACATTTTTATAGATGGTGTTTCAGTTTAAAGAAATGGGTTTGGGTATGAAAAAGACACAGAAAGCTGCTATTCTTAATTTGCATTTTTTTCTTTCCAAAGAAGTTATAATAGTAACAATTTTGAAATTAGCCATGAAGAAAAAAATGTTTGCTAACATTTTTTCAGTTTTAAACATTAAATCTTTTTTAAAGTCTCCTTGTTCTTAATTTAAAAATCAGTTATTAGGTAAAGTAAGAAGAGGTTTTGTTGAATAAAGGTTCTGAGTTTGGCTGTCTTGGGATTTTTTTCCAAAGCTATCAAGGATTTTCTTTAATCTCTCAAAAATAATTTCTATAGTTTGAATTCCAAAGGACAAAATCAAGATTTAATTGAAACAGCACTTGTGAATGACCACAGGAGTGTTCTTGATATCTAACTTTTCAAATGTTTTTCCAACATTTGTACATAAGGAGTAAACCTAGAGGGGAGAAGTTGTTGTTGGTGATGGTCATTAAAAAATACATTCATGTGTGATGCCTTAATTTTTACATGTTATCCCTCCTTTTACAAGATTACCATATGTGAAATCCACCATAAGGTAAAACTCAGTAAGTTGTGAGAAAAGTCAAAACAGTTGGTTGGTTTTTGGATTGGGTTGTGGCTTTTTTGTTTGCTTGGGGTTTTGCTTTGGTTTGTGAGATTTTTTTTGTCTTGTGGACATGTGTGTTGATTTTGCAAAGATTGACAGTCTGAACAAATATCAGTGTGTGTTTCTTAGGAACACAAAGATGGTACTTCATAGCATGAGGGCCACCAGTTTGTCAAACTACTGCTCTTCAAAGCAGAACAATTGCTAGCTTGTCAGGCATTATTTTTTACAGAGAATTTCACAGAGGACATTTTTCTACTTAGCAATGTCAAGGTACTTTGTAATATTGTACCTTAGTTTGGCACTACACCCAAAACACATACCAGAAGAAAGGAAAGAGAAATTTAATAAGTTTTGAACATAATGAGGAAAGTTTGAAGGTCTGTAACTAATGAAACCTAAAAAATGATAACAGATTAATGGTAAAGACAGAAGGAGCGTAATACCCACCTTTCCATGGACAAAAGATTATTTAAAATTAGTGGTTAGTTTGTGCTTCCATATCCTTTAAAGAGAATGAATTCAATTTTTCAAGAAGGACCACTTTTTTGTAATGCACATTTTCTCTCTGAGAACATTGAAGATGGTTGCCAGGAGAATCTTCTCTGCATTTAAACCAAAATTTTCAGAATAATTTCCTTATACGGTTACTGGTACATGTGCTATATTTAATGCATTCTTGACATCTTAATGTATTCTTTCTTATTTAGCAAATATTTTTTTTTGTCCTCATTCTCAAATGGAAGGTGTATTTTTAAGGACAGCTAGCACCAGGTAAGATACCTTAACAGAGTTCAAACAATGGATATAGAAGCTAGTCCTTGAAAATTCTTACTCCTTGGACTCTAAGTCCTCCTTTTGCACCATGCATTTAATTACTCTTTGGTCTCTAATAAGATTTACTAGTGATCAGGAAGGAGGACCATAACAATTCCCACATCTTGTCCTTGAAAAACAAGAGTTCTTTTGGACTCCTCCGGATTTCAGAAGAGGAATCTTCACCTTCACCAGTTCCAGACTTATAGGTCTGCAATGCACCAGTTCCTGTTTGACCCTATTTATTATCTTACCTGTCACACAGTGAGATTTCTTTGTCTAGATTATATTGCACAAAAGGAATTGACATTTTTGTCAGAGCTTGCATCTTACTCCAGTTTTCTCATCCTCACAATCCCCTGTTTAAGCTTATCTGTTCAAAATAAATGCTGGTGCTCTATTGTGCTGGCTACTCATTTGTACTTCAGGAATAAACTTTGAAACATCCGTAGCCAGGAGTACAAGCCATTCTTATCACTCTGCCAAGGATGATTCCTAAACTTTCTTAAAGTTGGGGGGTTTTTTTGTGGTGTTTTTTGGGCTTGTTTGTTTGTTTGTTTGTTTGTTTGTTTTAGTGTGGTGTTTGTTTTTGTTGTTGTTGTTTTGGGTTTTTTGGGGGAGAAGTATTTTTTGGACTTCCTAGGCATAAAAAGGAATGGGACTCAAGAACTAAGCCATATTCTACAACAATAGAAAAAGAAAGTGTTAAAACTAAAACACTTCTGAGACAAGAGAACTACACCTGAGATTCCTTTTTAAATAAGTATCTACAGCTTTTTGGGATTGTCTTAATTATTACTCTCTGTCTTAACTATTATTCTCTGTCTTAGACTCCCCCATTGTTGCAGAGAATGAGTGCTGGTTCCTGCGATTCTATGGAATCCCTACCAAAGTCAGACACTCCTGCTCTCCTTGTAATCCAAGGGAAGAATTTCTTAGTTTTGACAAGGTTCTGCTTTGCCTGAAGTGCCTGAACCTCATGGACTGTAACTGCTAGAGGAGGTAGAAGAATGTTTATACTTTCTTACTAATGTTTTGCATGGTCTGATTTGCTCTCCTAAGGTTTAATTGGGAATTGATGGGGTAGTCATGGAGTGTTCCCATGACTTGTATCATGCTCAGGTTTACTTTGCATCACTCCATTCTACTCTTGATGCCTAATGTGCCAAGACCTTCAGTTCCTTTCTCAGCACTGGGGACTGTGTGACTAGCCATAGCCACAGCACATCCCACAAGATTCACAGACACTGGGAAAGCATCTGCTCTTTGGTGGCTGAACGGTGCACAGTGTTCTCTTCATTTTTGGATTGAAATGTCTTCTGTGGTCTTTAGGGTGTTGTGTACACAAAATGGGTGGTTTTGTCTACACTCTTATCTTGCTAAAACGAGTAGAAGAGAATGAGGGAACTACTCAGCAGCTGTAGGTCTCATTCAAGCTGGGATTTAGAATTGGAATGTTGTCCTCAAACTGTTCATGTATGTGAAAATAATGAATTGCCCAAGTGAGTCATAATATTGATGATAATCATGATAAAGGGAAAGTATATTTTATTTTATACATTAGACTGAAAACATGGCTTTTTCTTGTGATGATCTCTTCAGATATTAAATAGGTATAAATAATATATAAATAATATAGTAATATAAAGAGTATTTTACCGTAAACTGTTCATTTATGCCTGTAATTTTAGCAAGGGTTCTTAGGATAACATAAATTACAAATTAGCGATAAGACTGTGGGGTTTCATTTACAAGAATCCAGGGATGAATTACCAATTTCATTTATATGAAGTACATTTTAGTGGTAATTTTTAAATACAGCTCATTATTTTGAAAAATATTCATGTCTTGGCATCCTTCTCACGATATCTGTCATCAGCTTTCTCATACATCTCAGAAGTGGCTAGCAATGTCTTTGTTTACTTTTATAGAAATGTAAATAATAAATAAAATTTTGTATAATATCATCTTTATGTGATTAGAAAAATTCCTTCCAGATACTTAACAGTCTTTTCCCTACAATTCTTTGTTGTTTATGTTTCTTATTCTCTATGAGAACATAGAACTTTTTCATTACCTAAGTTTGTTAATACAGTTTATATTTAAAATGGTTTGCTTTTACACAGCTGTCTGCATAAAAAAAATGAGGACACATTTTTTCTGCTTTTATTAATATTTGAAGTGGCTGAAATTGAGATACTTAAATAATTGAACAAAATTAAGCATAGAGCTATCTTTATCAATTTTGTTCCCTGAATATTACAACCAATTTCTGAGAGTGCCTATAGCCCACATATATTTTAGTAATTTTTATTTCAAAATAATTACATCACTTCCTCAAAGTAGGTTGGAAGAGTCTTTAACAGTTGCAAATCTGAAATTTGAGCCAAGGAAAATAAAATAAAAAGAGTGATACAGGAAACAGCTTTTCCTACAAGCATGGATTTCCAGGCCATTTACATTAGAAACGCAGAAATATTTTAGTAGAAAATGGTTCAATCTCTAAAACACATGGAAATGAGGAGAGGTTAAATTAATATTTCACCATTCTTTCAGTTATTTTGTTTCTTTTTTTCTTATGTATTCTCTTAAAAATAACTTCAGTTTCTAAAGATATAAAGCTGTATGCTTTGGAACTAAGTGGGTAAATCAAAAGAAAGTTTAAACACTGTCTTTAAAATAGCGTTTTCATTTTGGTTTCTCTCTATTTTATGTGAGTTATACGGAAAACAGATGGAAGCATTATTAATTTTTTCCCCCAATGAGTTTTAGTGCAGCATATTTGTATGTGTTATCTGAAACATATGAATACTTAGTATTGCTGCTGTTAAATTTGTAATGAGTTGTAGGGATTGTGAAATTCCCTGACTGGCTCTCATGCAAGCAGTTCATTTGCAGTGCTTAGATGTGTTAAGATTAAGCAGGGGGAATATGGCACTATCCCTGACCCTAGATGAAAAATTCAAATTTCTAGCTTTATGAGTTTGCCCGAACCCTCATGTTTGGAGGAAATCAGATAAATACTGTGTAGTTCTGGAAAAAAACAAAACAAAACAAAACAAAAACAACAACAACAACAAAAAAAACACCCACCTAAAACATGCATAAAACAAACCTGGTCCTAACTACAAAAGATTGGATGATGCCATGTCTTATATTGAAAATTCCCTAATAGGTCTAAAGCCATGGAAATCTTGGGGCAAATTTTATGCATCAGCTGGAAGTCTTTCCTTGTATATAGCAATACTTAACCTGCAGAGTTGTGCTAGTTGTTGGAATACTGGTATTTATTAGTATTTATTTAAATAACAGTGGTGGAAACATGAAAACATTGCTTTTTGATTATGACACATCTTCACAACTGGCTTGTCATAATACTCAGGTATTTTCAAGCAGGACAAAGTGTCATGAAATGTCGCCAGTTGTATTTTCATTTTTACTTTATTTGTAGTGGAACATTTTAATGTACTGTGTTGTGTCTGACAAGTAATACTGCAAATAAGTTTTTTATTTTTAATAAATATTGATTTCTTCAAGTTCTGTAATTTTTCTGTGGAAATATTAGGGCCTTGCAGCCGATGTCCTGTACATATGTATATTTTGTCAGTCTGCATCTCCATATTGGAAAAACAATAGCAGCAAAAATTAAATCATAAAGTTGTGTTCATATCATTGATCATTATGAAACTACTTGTATAAGTAATGTGAAATAAATAGTTAATAGTCCTTATATTCCCTTGAAATTTGCAAGGACAGATGGAGTGCAGCATCTGCTTTAGTATGACAGCAAGATAGTATTCTTAATATGTACAGAAATTAGACATGGGATACCGAAATGTTTACTTGTACAGAAACGTGAAATGAAAGTGATAGAAAATGAAGGCTAAAATAGAATTGCTGCAGGACAAAACCTTTATCTTTGAATTGGTGTAATCATTATACAGATGACATATATTAGAAGGATTTTCATAATCTTAAAAATTGCAATTTATATTATTACTAAGGTTTTTTCCTTATTTTCTGTAATACCTTTGAAAAATCATTGGTTGTGCAGTGCACAGTTCTGTGCTCAGACTTGCCTCTTGTTATAGGAGCAGTTAATTTCTTGGAGAATTGGGCCCAGAATATATTACTCCAATTCATTTCTATATGAGTGTTGTATTTTTCTCTAAAATATAGTTATGTTTTCTGCTCTTGATCTATGTGATATTATTAGTATTTACAAAAAGAGAAAAACAAACCAAAATTCAAAAAGGACCAGTCTGGACTGATTCAATTGATTTTGTTTTTGTATTATTTAATAAGTTGCTGTAGCCAGATGTTGCAATGCTTAGCTTTTATAAGTAGTAGAATAAATTTAGCTGTAGATTAACATTAAGTACCTGAATTAAAATTACAGGTAAAACCTTTGTTTATGAAGTGTTATACAGCAAATTGCCCTTTATAAATGATGATTGGTCAGTATTTGTACACGTTTAATAAGACACTCAAAATCTTAGATTCTAGGGGTCATTGTTAGTGATTACAAATGTTTTTCCAATAAGCGCTGAATTTGTAATTTGTATGTGTTAAAGGGTGATTCCAATGTAAATATTGTTGTTAAAGCAGATGAATTGCAATTGTGTAACCACTATCAATAGGACAAGTGTTTTTCTTTAGTAAAATACCTGAGATTAGAAATGTACCTCTTATCTAGTAGTTAATGTCTGTATTTCTCTTCAGGGGACTAATTTAAACACTTCATGAAAGATTGACATTTTCAGTACCTTAAACATCTTTAAAAGCTGCCTTGTTCACTGCAAACCATATTTAGTATGACCTCATAATAATGTAGCACACCTCAAGTGTCATGCCTGTCTTTACTATGCACTTTGGAGCTGTGTTCATCTATACTAGACAACTGCACTTCGAGGAAAGATTTTTTTTCCTTGATAGGCAATTAGCAGTAATTAGGAAGATTCACTTCAGTAAGGTGTCAACACGAGATTGTTTAAAAAAGTTGAATGTCAGTGGCTTTAAAAGAGGGTGCTTTTCCCTGACACATAGGTATGGCATGTGAAACATGAAATGTTAATTTAACTTTTCTGCTTATTATTCATGCACAATATTATTTTGTCATTCAGATACTACACTGACAGAGTGCAAAGGGTGTTAAAATAGTGCTGCCGGAATAAAAAGAGGATTAATCTACCATTGGCCAATTAGCCAAAGGGTACTTAATGGTCTCTAAAGGCTACTGAAGTCTAACAACTAGCTAAAGCACTGGCAAAAAGTCCTCTATATTACCTTCATTTATTTGACATTTTGTGGAATAGTCAGCTCCTGATAACTGCATTTGGCTAAAAAAAATGCAACTAAATTATTCAGTAGATTTTACTAAAATTTCAGAAGAACAAATGAGAAATATGTTCTACATTTTAGAAGTTTGTCTTGCTTTTGGGGAGGGGGTCATTGTTTCAATTTAGGGATGGGATATTAAGTCACCAAAGACTTCTGTTTAATATTTTGTCTTCATGTCTAGAATACTTAGTAATCAACCACTTACAGCACTCGAATGAAAAGAACTTTGATCAAGGATTTGAAGTTATTTGCCTTTTCTCTATATGATCACTTTAAGTATTCACCACAGCTTTTTAGTCTGGTTTATGTATTTTCAGATATCTACATACCATCTTTATTAATTTTGGTTTGTTTTTTTTTTCCTATGACCCATCAGGCAGAGGTTTTGTTTCAAGAGAATCCAAAAGCGTCAAGTTTAGTGGGATTGACACAATATATTTGACTTGGATATTGTAAATGGGTTTATCATTTTGTTATAATAATATTTGAGAGAGAGAGTAAAATCATAAATATCCAGCTGTCTGCCTGCAAGCATGCTTTGAAAAGTTTATGTCTTTCATATGCAACAAGTACTGCTTATTTTGTATGTTTTTCATGATCGAGCAGAAACTGTGAGAAAATAGTGTTCTATGTAAAACGTTTATAGAAGCAGTGTTAATAGAACTGTATATAGGAGCTATGCATATAGCAAATGTATTCTATTACCTGCCTTAGCAAGGTTTCTTAGAGAAAAGTAATATAAGAGTGTTAACTTCAGTTTTCTTCCAGAGTTTTCATCTGCCAGGATTTTAGAGTTGAAAGCTTCACAGAAAATGGGATTTTTAGATGTCAGAGTATATTAGTTTTAGTTTACAAAACGAGTAGTATAATAAGACTATGTCACTGCTTAAAAAGTGTGTCAAGAATGCCTGATTTACATCCTGCTATATATTGTTTTATATAATATACTTTTTAAATATGTGTGTAAGACTGTGTGACTTCAGTAGCAGTGTCAGCTGCTTCCAACAGAAATGTTATATTCATACACGCCAGTTGCAGTAGTATAGTGACTTCTGTAAAATGAGCTCTCAAAGCCCCTTATGGAGTGATTGTGATGCCAAGGAGAAATAGCCCATTCCAGAAACTTCCTGTGTTAACCCGTTGGGCCGTCCACACAGCTGTCTTTCTGAGCAGAGGGTTTATGGTGAAAAGCCTTGCTGAGTCACTGAAGTTTTATACTGACTACATAGAAAGTGAGGTTTCATCACTTACTCCTTTGTGAACAGCAGAACGTAGTGTCATGGGTATACCAGGAGCAAGGAGATTATGATAGATGGATGTTAAAATATTGAACCTATAAACATCTGTTAAGCCAAAAACACTCTGGAGGAGGTGCAGCAGACAAAGGCCGCTACATCATGGAGGAACAGCAGTAGGCTGCCTTTACCAACATCTGGTCTAGCTGATGTTTAAGATTCTTCTACCTTTCATCCTGGTGACCTCTTCCCCTGGAGTAAATTCTTTTTACTCTGTCATTCAGAATTTGTGTGCATGGTAGCCCACACAAAACTTTTGTTGTCTCTAAAAAAGAAAAAATAATTTAAAACTTGATCTAAAATATAGGGAGTGGTGAAGACCACCATGGTAATGAACTTGTTTCCTAATTAAATTCAAAGAATATCTTTTAGGCATAAATATCCTGATAGGGCAATGGGGCTTGTTTTTACATCCTACATAGATTTACGTAGGATTTTCTCAGAACTGTTCAATAGATTAAAAATAGAAGAGTAATGCAGTAGAATTATCAGTCCTGTAGTAGTACATTTACAATATCTACACAAGTATTAAGAGACAATTTCTGTGAGATGTCTGATTGCAATTGCGTGCCTGTCTGCTTTTGCAGATTTGGACTCTGGTATATGCTACTTTCACTTCATCCCTGTAGTTCTTTTGCTGTTTCTGAATTTATGTAGATCCTTATTTTTAAATCTTTTTTTTTTTTACCTCCTTAAGGAGTTTCTGTAACCGTTATCTTTAGTACCTGTCCCATGAAGACCATTTCGAATATATTTGCTGTAATTTTTGAAAATGTAGCCAGTGCAATTCATGGTGTTTCAGAACTGATGCATATTGTCAGCAGCAGTAGCTTAACAAACTTCTGAGAGTCATGATCTCTCTTGGACAGATACAGAGGCATTTCTGATTTTGAACAGAGATATTGATCTAGCTATGATTTTTTTTTCTTTTTATGAATAATTTATTATAGAGACACTGAATCATAAAATTCTGCATGTAGAAATATTGGTTATACTGGAAAAATTACCATAATCCTCATATTTTTCTATACTATGTTCTTCTGTACTACTACAGTTTTTTCTTATTGAAATGGTCCTCATTTTGTCTTTTACTCTGCAAATGCAATAATTATGAGAAGAATATATCAGATTAAGGAATAATCAATAAGAAAAAACAGTATCTTTCATTTAATGACAGCAGACACAGAAGGGAATGGAAAGATTAACTCCTTTACTAAGAACAGTACTTTCCTCAGATACATATGTAAAATGCCCACTGACTTTAATAAGTGCACTTGATGAATATGAAATAAATACGGTTAGAGTTTTAACTTTAAATACCAGATGAATTTTCCTTGTACCCATGATATTTTTTTAGGCTAATGCAAAATATACAAGCATTCTTTTCACATTCATAATGGGAATAAATGTGACTGTCTTTTGTCTGTATGTATGTGATCTTCAGATTATTGTCATGAGAGTGTATGTTTTTATGAACACATATATATGATTTTTCTTTCTCTAATGATATCAAGCTTTATAAAATCCAATTTGTAAATTAAATAATAAACTGCTTGAAAATAGAATACTCTACTTAACTTTCACTCTTTCACTTTTTTGTGGGTTTTTTTGTTTTGTTTTGTTTTGTTTTTTTGCTTTTTGGGGTGGTTTTTTTTGTGTTTTGTTTGGGTGGGGGGGTGTTTGGGGTTTTTTTATTTTTGGTTTGGTATTTCATTTGGCACGAGCATATAATCAGGTGCACATTTAATTATTTCAAGCTGTCATGTATCTTCTCTTGTTTCTGATCAAGATTCTTCACAAAGTAAGAAGGTTTTTTGCATTTTGAGATATTTCAGTGCCGTTTTGTACAATTGTTTCTTATGTTAAGCTACTGTATAACAGTCTTACTTGGAATAATAAGATAGCATATTAATAAACCTTTTAAGAAGCAGAGAGCCATTAAGACATTGTTGGCCTTTGGTTGACTACAGTTTTGTAAAACGTAGTCACTAGCTTGGAGATTATTTCCATTCCCCTTTTTGCAGAACAATATTCAATATTATTTAAATTAAAACGATTATTTAAAACCTTACTTCTGTAAGGAGTAATGTGGAAATACATTGGTACAAAGATTGAATAAGTCTTGTTGGTTGTCAGTCAAGTGCAACAAGACTGAGAGTTTGTTTGCATGATGTTTATTTGAACTAAATCCCTAACAAGGCTCATCTGCTAATTGGACTTAACATTTATGTTGCTAAGTGAGAAGCATTTTGGCTGCAGTATAGGGTGGTAAGACCTACCCAGTGGAATAAACAACTAACATCTGTTATCCTGTCCTGCTCCAGCTTGCCTTTTACCTCTTAAGTACTTCAGCCTGAGAGTCAAGGTTATGGAATGTGCCGTTCTCTGGCTATGGTGCGTATATTGAAAGGGATGAAACAACCCATAGGTAAAAACCAGCCAGCCAGGAGATGTTTAGTGCAGCTGGTCCACTTTGCTTTACCCTCTACAAGCCCTACAAATATCAAAACAAAAGCCAAGAAGAGAAGGGTGTATGCTTTATAGCAGTTGTCAACACAGCAATTCACGTGAGCTTACAGTGGTCACTAGTATAACAGATTTGACATTTAACTACCCTTAATTCACACTGGTATCTGAGATATCATTGTATTTCTTCGTGTTTTGTGTAGAAATAATTGCAGAATTCCAGAGAGGCACTAGGTAAACATGTTTCAATAGCAACTGCTGATACAGTTTTGTATGATAATTTTTGTTTGTTGTGGTAAAAATAGCAACATCTTCAGTCAAAACTGAATTATTTTTCCTTAAAGTAATTTCTTGTTTTCAATGGTAGTAGATTTCTTTTTTCTGCCAGATTTGATCTTTGCCTGTACAAGAGAATTCAACCAACAGAAATGCAATGTCATTACAGGTAGTATATAGTTTCATTCCTCTTGAATGATGTAGAGGCATCTCATTTGATCAAGCAGAAATATTTTTGGGATGATATTGTGATTTTTTTATTCTCTTTATAAAACAGGTGTTGACCTCCAACCTGGCCAAGTGGCAACAGGAGAAGAAAGATTTACAAGGAAAATTAAAGTTGAGGGAACATCTGTCTCAAACTGCTGGCAAGAGTGAAGCCACACCATTTCCTTCAAAAAACATTGATTTAGAGATGAAACAGCTGTAGTCCAAACTAAAGGTGACAGAACAGATTACATAGTGCTGAGGATAATTCGTATGAGCAGTAGTTCATAACTGGGTCAAGCAGACATACATATATTCCCATATGCCTATCATTTGTAAATCTTAACCAATGATTAGCAACTTAGGTGTTAGATTGCCTTTGATGGTAAGTAGAAGTGTATTCATAGACAGAACTAGAGACTCTGAAACAATTTCTGCATATCAAATAGGCCAGACAAGGAGCCTTGCTGGGTTTTTGCACAATGATTAAGTACGTCTTGTTGGAAAGTGAATCATTTGATTCCTTTCTTTCTTTAAGAAGGAAAAAGCAATAGCTGTCTGTGAAAGGGGAGCAAAGATTTTGAGCTAATGGCGCAGCAATGTTGTGTGTGTCAGTATTGTCTTTGTCTTCAGAGAGACTTTATTTTTTTTAATTTGTATTTTTGTAAATTAGCTGGTACAAAAATACTGACTGGTTGATGATTTCACTTTTCAGTCTCGGGTGATTTTGTTGCATGTGAGTGGTGCAGAGACTGGACTGTGTTGTTCTGAAAGCTTTCTCAGCAGGTGACCTGGCTCAAACATATTATTTCTTCTTCTCACTGAAGGAAATGTATTTGCAACAGTATGTCTTCAAGTTGTTTTTCCCCATTGTTTTCTGTTAAATAGTAGAGGAAAGAGAAAAGGTCAAAATGGTACAACTTCGTGCTGCTAGAAGAAACTCCACAGTAGCAAAAGTCTGCAAAAGGATCAGCTAGAAGAAAAGGCTGTGTTACATGGTCAACATAGCTGACTCTAAATGATGGATGAGCTGTGCTAGCACATGATTGTGGGTAATGCTCAGACTTCTTAGCTGTTGATGGTAATCATGGTATTACAGATCGTGGCTATTGCACACTGGATGCATAACATCTAAATTCAGGGATTAGTAAAGGTAGGTCACACTGATAAAAGAGACGAGGCCAGCAGGGAGTGGCCTTGAAAAGGCACATAAATTGATCTACTTTAATTATGAGAAAGAGGTCTTAAAACCAAACACACTGTCTTCTTGAGTAATGTTTTTAGGTTTGGGATTGACTAATCTGCTTCTGTTGCTGGTTAGTGGTGATTTCTGTTAATTAGGGTTGTACCTTTTAGATGAGTACCTTCATTATCCAGAAACCTAGCAGGCAATTGATTTACGCAAGTAGGAAAAAGCAAAAAATGGGGATTTATTTTTTTTATATAGCTTGAGAGTAACACCAATGCTAGAAGCCTACTCTATTTGTCTGCCAAATGTGAACAGCAAAATAAATTGCTGAAAAATCAAAGGTTTTTTGTTTGTGCAGCAGAGGAAATATTTAGCAAGCATAAATAAATCTGATATCAAAAATACTAGCATGACTTTTAATTCCTTTTTAAAGATATATTACATTTTTAATGAGAAAATAAATCATGTATGCAAAACTATATTTAGGATGGAGATAGTCTATGACCCCAAATGCTAAGTAGTAGAGTAAATTCACTGTTTTCTGAATTGGATTAGAGTTTTGAATATAAGGGTCTCAAAAACTACTTAAATCAAGTTTCTAAAATTCTTAACTTTATTTAAGGCTAGTTTAAGTCCTGCAAGTCACTTTTTAGCAGAAGAATTTGGCAAGAGTTTTCAATTATTGTTCCAGTCTCTCTAGCTGACTTAAAAGTGAGACACATAGTTATTCTGCTGAATATCTGAATGTCTAAGCAGCAAAAGCTTTTCTTATAGCTCAAAATGTCCAAGTACCTGGCCTTGTTATTTTTTTTTCCTTAGTGCTGTCTTTGCAGTGCTTGTTTATGTTGTATGTAATGACTGTGTGTCTTTGCCAACAGGAAGAAATGTGTTAAGTGTGGGTGGTGAGTTTGGAAGCAAAATACTGTAAGCATATGTCTTTGCCCCGGAACACATGCAAAGGCCCACCTAAGTACTCAAGTTCATGTCTGCTGTGTAATGGGTGTATCTGGGTGCCATGCTTTACACTAATCAAACTCAAGCTCTACAAACAGGTCTCAGGATACTCAGGAATATTCTGCTAGCATATATCCTTTTAACAATTTTCTGGTTATACCTCACATTATTATAATAATAGTAAATGGACTAGACAAGTTATTAAGAACAATATTTTACCTCTAACTACGCACACAAGTGTATTTACTCCTCTTGAGGTGCACATAGTTATGTACAATACTCCCATTAGCGTTAATAGGCATTGCAAGTCTGCACCAAGCAGAGAAATTCTCCTGAAGTACCATTGTTTACAGCGTGTCTGATCTGTTTCCTTATTATTTATACATAGTGAGTAAAAAGCTGTAGTACAGTGGCTAAATCTGTATACATATAGGCACATATATATTTTTTGCATATACTTAACATGTATCTTTTGGCAGCACCTTTTGGAGTTCTGCAAAATATCTATGTGGTGTGTTTTCAGCAATGGCATTCAATACATATGTTTAGATTGCTAAGATGGCTAATTAGTTAAATTTCTTTTTTTTTTTTTTTTCTGTAGACTGATGCAGTCCTTCTGAATTTAGGTCTTGGGTAGATAATATGTGTAATTGCCTGAAGGAATAGAGGCACTTTTTTTCCTCTGTACAAATGAGGAATGGCTAACAATTGTCCTTTACTGGAATGGCATGTGCCTGAAAATTAGGATCATACCTGGTTTTTACTGAAATGCTGAATTTGTGTTATTACAGAGAAATGAAAATGTCTTTGTCTTGTGCTTTGAATTTCAGGAGACATAAAAACAACCACTCTTGTAAATCGTCTTGTGTTTCCTAATACTCAAGATGAAAGGAATTGCTGGACAATTCTTGCTGTATAGATGTAGACTTCTTGTGCTGTAGAACTGTACCATTCAAAGATGTAGTTCAAATGAAGATCCAGCTTTACTTCTCTTCTGTTATGTTTTTACTTTCATAAAATACATGAAAATTTACTCAGATAATTTCTTTTTCAAAATTTACTGTTGACTATGAACACATTCAGTCTTCTTTATTTTTATTTTAATATTTTTCTATATAGAATTCGAATGCTGAGATCACTGAGCAATCGACCACCATTAAGTCACTAAGAAAGCAAGTCCAGGAAAAAGAAGAATGGATTCGGGAACTACAAGTACAGTCCTTCTTCTATCCATTGTGTCTGGTGCCACCCAGTGGCAGCTGTAAAATTGCTGCAACGTCAACTGCTCTTAGATTCTTTAGGAGAACGATATAGTTTCTTTATTGCAGTCTTGCATAGTGTTACAAGGGGTTTTTTTTGTTTGAAACTGGAGCAGTTTATGCTTAAAATTCGGATTTTTTAAACTGATTACTCAGCTGCAGAATCTGTATGGCAGTAAGAATACCTGAAGCTGGAACTCAGACTCTAGAGTAGACCACTTTATCCTTGATGTAAGTCGAAATGAATTCCTCAGCACTGTTAAACACAGTCTTTCAAATTCAGTAATTCTTTGCCTAGGGGCTAAGAGACATGTCAAGGTTCAGATGCTTAAATAAGATTAAATAGCTAGTCTTATATTTATAAATAAGTTCAAAAGGACAGTTGTGTTTGTTTCTATTTGAATTGATTCAGGTCTGCTATTCATTTTGAAATTCAAAAATTGTCAAGTATGCAACTGATATTTTTTATTCTACCTGCTGCAACTGATGTAAAACTGTTCTTCAATTATATTACAATATCAACTATAAAAAAGCTGTTAGTGTATCTGAATTTCTTGGCCCCAAGAGTTTAACTCCTCTAACCCTCATGATTTTTTTTATTTGAAGAAAGAATACAGTTTACTTATCTGAAAATAGTTCATTTGATAAATAGAGAGCTCTAAATATGGTTAAATTTTAGATTATTTTCTTTTTCGAAGCGAATTTTTTCCACCATAAGATTTTAAATAGTTATTGGATAACATGATTTCTTTATAAAATACTGTTTTTTTTCATAAGCTGTGAGATAAAAACCAAAATAACAGTAAGAGTATAAAGGTGAAATAGATTTTAAAAAAATTTTTAGATGCACTGTATTTCTGGGGATTTTTTTAATACAATATTGACATTGTATTAACTGTGTTGTATTCCTGAACATACTACCATTCATTTTGCTCTCATTGGAAAAAAAATCCAGATATCCAGACATATTTAGGTATTGCTTATGTTTATATTTAAAATATTAATTTGTGTTGTAATACTGGAAGCATTGTATAAGGAATAATTTTTTTCATTGAACAAAGATTACTTTTTAGTACATGAGAGTTTTGAAGGTTTTACGAGACATTTCTGACAAAAGCTGGTGTTATTTCTAGGGTTTGAATTTTATCTCATCTCAATCTTACATACAAAGGTAGAGTTTTTTCAACTATTTCCCTGTATTACTTAGTTGGATGAAAGGAGGCTTCCCCATCTCACTTTCTTTTGAAAATAATTCTGCAAAAAATAGTGTTTGAATGATTGTTTGAGACATCAAAGGAATTTAATTAATTGAATTTTGTGGGCTCAGCAGGTTTCCCTTTTTTTTGATAATAGTTAAAGAAGTATTATGATTTCAGTTCACACAAGCAAAAATTAAATCGCAAATATATTGCATATTTAGAAAAAGGTCTGTTTAATAAGAGACTGAAACTGGGTTTAGTACTCGTGAACCAGGTAAATTGCAAGAACTGCATCAGCTTTTGTTTTTGGAAGTATTGTAAAAGCTACAGGCATGACAGTTTGTCTACTGCCTTTATACCTTTTAGTTGGATATTAACCAAATTTTCTAGCAGTGACATGTCGTCCAACTTCTTCCCCTGCAGAATTTCTCACTTGGAGAGGGACCTTACTATGAAGAGACATTTGATAGAAAACTTAAATTCTCGCCTAAAAACAAATCAAGAAAAGGAGAAAACCTCAAATGAAACATTAGAAAGTCTTGAGAAAAAGGTACTTCTTTCTTGCTATTCCTAGTTTTCGGAAAAATAAAAGCTGGTGGATTTACAGAAGTTATTTAAACATGCTATACATATTAAATCAATATATTGCTTAAAGCAAAGAACATACAGTTAATTGAAGGTTGTAATTCCCTCCACTATAATTTGTATGAAATCAGTATATGGTGATAGCTTGAATGGATTCAGCATAATTTAATTTATCTTTGTTATAGGTGTAATTAAATATTAAAGTATTCAGAACACACAGTTATGAGGATATGCTGTAAGTAGTGGGATTTAGTTTTATGCACTCTAAGTTCATAAAATATAGTAGGCCTGAAATAAGGGCGATTTTACATGACATATGCTAATGAAGTCCATGCAGCTCTCCTGGCTATAGTAGTTAAATGCTTTAATATGTTAATCTATTTTCTACTGCAATGTTATGAATGATTCACAGTTCTTAGTTTAAAGTCATTCTAACTGTGTAGATAGTGCTTGACTTCTATAGCAAATTATTTTCAACTGCAAAATTTTAGGATAATTTTACTGAAGGTAAGAGAGCTTGTATATGGTTTAGCATATTTCTGCCACCCAACTGATACATTGCAGTTTGGCCTTCAATGCCAGAAAAAGATCATGATGTTTGGTTGTCTCTTTGGTTATGCAGCTTATGACCCCAAAACAGAAATAAACGATCTGCCAGTTTGCTTTTGTTTGCCTGGAATGCAAGTGCTTGCTGAATGTCACAAGCACTATTCCTGCTTGTGATTAAACAGCATTTTATCTCCAAAGAGAGCTACTGTATAGCCCTCCATGCTAAAGATAAGGTGTTACTAAGAAATCCACAGCCAGAAAGCGAGAACATAAGTAAGCAAGGAAGCTAAGGTATGATATGAGAAAAATACCTGGTTTTGGATAAAAGATTTAACATGGAATGATATGCTTTAGTGCTGTACTTTAAGTATTTTAAGGACTTCATTTCCAGAGAATCATATTCCATACTTTATTTTGATTATTCCACATGGAAAATCAGGTTGATAAATTTTACATTATCTTCAGCAAAATATCAAAGAAATTTCCTGTTACTCAATATTGTCAGGAAAACTTTGTGATTAGCACTATAGGAAAGCTGTATGATTTTTGGGAACATTGGGGTTTTTTTGTTTTGCTCCCAATCAGTTTTACCCCCAACCAGTTTGCATTGGATAATCTAAGAAAAACTTTATGTAACAAGATTGTGTGCAAACTCATGTCTGCTATATCAACAGTGGAGATTTACTAAAGTCTGCAATTTGAGAAAAAGATATCTCAGTAAAGATACTTATGTAGTTGTATATTTTTATGTGTTACAGATATGCTTTGTTCTAATTTTGAAGTTTTCTGTCTTGAAAATCAGTGGTCTTCACCTTTCATTATTTCAGGTGATGGCACTGGATGAAGACAAAAAAGCTTCCATTGACTCAAGGAAACCAAGTTTTAATGTAGCTATGAAAGAGAAGTCTCAGTATGAGCAGATGTATCACAAAACTAAAAATGATTTGGAGAAAAAGGTATAATTAGAGTTTTGATAGCTCCACTGTGGAACTTTTTTGTACCTTACTTTCAAATGAAAAGTTGCAAGGTCATCAGCTGTAAACTTTCAGTACAGAAAGGGAGAAAATAGCAGAGTAATAATAATCTGTTTCTCTGATGTAATTCAGTCACACTTCTAAAATTTAGATACTGAGAAGTGGGCATAACAACTGAAATTGTAATTACTTTTTGTCATGAAATTACATACTGTATGTTGGAAGTGAAGTATTCTGTGATGTCAGCTATGGTGTGGGAGGTTGGTTTCTTCATTCTTTTGTTTGTAATCTACCATACATCCTTATCAACTTTTATCATAGCATTGCTGTGTCTCTGTGGACGTGTTTCAGGATCTCAAGCTTGCTAAACTAGAGAGCAAAATTGAGATTGAATGTGCTATGACTAAACTTGAAACTGCTGCATCTCAGCTAGATGGCTTGGCTAAACAGAGTACACAGGCTTTGGAAACTCCACAGAAGGAGCTGCTGCTCACTAGTGTCAAAATAGAAGAGTTCAAGACATTTGTGAAGGTTTGAATATTGATTTTCTTTTGAGTGTTCTACTGAATAAAGGTATTTTTGATTGAAAGCAAAATATAAAGGGTTAAGCAAGGCTTTGATGCATTTGCTGTTTCAAAGCAAGATTTGTAGTTGCTGCAATGTTCTGGCATCAGGTCTGAATGAGGAGAAAGAATCACTGCCTTTCTCCCAGACTTTTAAAGACTTCCATAACTGCTATTGATCATCTTTTTAGATATGGCTGCCATATACTTGGTCCCAAAAGAAAGTGTTTAGTTGTGTATCAGATTACTTTGCAGCAAATAAATTCCCAATGCACTTAATACAATAATTCATATATATTGATTATTGTGAATTACCTCATTTTCCATATGCACATGTTTCTTGTTTTAGAAATACTATATAAGGAAGCCTCTATGTTGTAAAATTGAAAGCAGCTTTAAGATTAATGTGTAGAATATTGTTTCCTTTTATTCTTTCCGAGGAAACGGTCACAGCAGCAGCCTGACAGCGTTCAGGAAATGTTTGGACAGTGCTCTCGGACAGATGGTGTGACACTTGGGGGTGGTGCTAAGCAGGGCCAAGAGTTGGACTTTGGTGATCCCTGCAGGTCTCTTCCAACTCAGAATATTTTGTGATTTTATTAATGTAGCATGTAACTACTGTATACCAACTTTCAAAGAAGGCTATTGATTATTAGCCCATGAAACAGCCACTTCTCTACTGCTCTTGGATTTCTGTAGAAGTGAGCTGCTTTCAGATATGTTTGAGCGAGGTTGACGCATTCAAAGTAAAGAGTAATGGTATTTTGATGCATTGGAAAAAGAAAGCATATATAGTTATCCCTTCAAGAATAGCTTTCAGCTTGTATTGAAATTTAGTGTTTTAAATACATGTGTATTACATCTTCTTTCTGTCTTCATCAGATGAAAAATCACTCTTCATAGCAGTATTCAGACCTTTAGTGTTTGCCTGAAATCATCCCATGTTCAGTTCAGTTACTAAGTTCATATAAATTTCCTTATGAAAAAAGACTGAATAATGTTGAATATTCTATATCCTAATTCAAGTCATATCCTAAATTCAAGTAATTCATAAGCTAATTTATCTAAGGTGAAAATAATGGTTGATTTTCATGAAAAAATGCCTGTTATTTAAAAACTGTATTTTTAAAAAAGTTTATCAATAAATTGATTAATATTTTCTGTTTCCATTTTGATGTAACCATTGAAAAAGAGGTATAAAACTGATCAGTGTGCCATTCGTTCAGAAATATGCTAACTACTCTTGAACATTTTCATGAGATAAAGTTTCATGAGATAAAATGTACTTTCTTCTAATACTGAATGCTTACTCTAAGAGGAAGATATAGGTGTTTTTTCCATAGCTTCATGCTTATTTTGGGCTAATATGGAAAAGCCTGAATTAATCTAATGTCTTATCTATTATTTTTAATTAAGTACTTCTGTGTCATTGATGACAGAGAAGCAATTAAATCTCCGTTCAATCTGCTGTGAGTTTTGTAATGTCTTCACTGAATAAAGTGATAATAGCAGTTATAGAAATAAGGAGATAAACAAATCATGCTATCAATATGGTACACACTTTCATAATGAAAATTTTTCAAAAATTAAAAAATGAGAAAGTAAAAGATCTCTTCTCAAAAGTAAAGGAATTGAGCAGAATCACCTATTAGCAACTATTGTAACTTCATTCCTTGTTGAATGAGATGACAGCTTCATTGTTAATTACCATGAATATTCATTAGCACTTGCATGGCTGCACTAGATATGAAAAAAAATAATATTAAATAATAATAACAACAACAACAACCACCACCACCTAATTTCTTGCCTGGTTAGAAAGAATAAGCATGCATATTTCAAATGATAGTTTTGCTGACTGCTGTTCCTCTGCAGAACAATTTTTTGAAAACAAAGATAGTGTCTATAAATAAACTAGTTTGTTTAGTTGGGTGCTAAAATCAGATTTTATTAACAATATACCACTGTAAAAAAAGTAAAATCCTTGGCAATTCAGTGGAATTGTGTAACATATCAAGTAAATCCTGTTAAAATATCTCTTGTGTATCTGATGTTATATAATGAGGTATTGTGATAATACTTACTGTAATAAGTAGCAGTACTCCTTCCTCTTGAAGAGTACAGCTCTTCTCAAGTCTTTGCTGTCTCGTTTCTTTTCTTCCTAATAACTGTCAAGTTTTTGTCCTCTGACCTTGATTCTCACCCACGTTCCAGTGTTTTAAATAATTTTTTCTATATAGATAAAGTTTAACTTATATATCATTTAAACAGGTTAACAAAATTATATGACCCTTTAACCTTCATGTGCTATTCTGATTATTGCATAGGCTTTACTTGTTTTTCAGAGTGCAAGTGTAATTTTCTCCTCATTCTTAAATTGAATGCAGTTCCTCTTTCTACCCATTCCCCATCTCCTGTGACATTATATAGTTCTTTTTTAACATACAACAATTAAATTATTTCAGAGTTGCTAACTGAGTTTTTGCTAGTTACATCTATAAATGGGAGAACAGGGGAACTTCATAGAAGAGTGTGGCTGTTTATAGCAGTCAGTGTTACTTGCTTTTAAAGTTATTGATAACACAGAACCGCAGGATCTTGGATCTATTTGGATCAAGATAATAAGTTACAAAACCTAGGGAAGAGGTTTCTGGTAGAAATCCAATATACGCCAGTGGATCACATTAGAGGATATGATGACTTACTAATTGAGCAAGTGTTTGTAATAGAATGTAATAAAATGTTGCATTGCTGTGGTCACTCCAATTTAGGACACTTACACAATGACCTAAAATCATTATGTTGTAGAATCTAGTGATAGTTTCCAAAAATGCTGAAAGGATTGCTTGTAAACAAAGGTTGCTTTATCCAATATGTTGTAAGCAATTATTGG
Source organism: Cettia cetti (assembly GCA_013401135.1). Taxonomy (NCBI): domain Eukaryota; kingdom Metazoa; phylum Chordata; class Aves; order Passeriformes; family Sylviidae; genus Cettia; species Cettia cetti. Next base: position 45,181 of record VZUI01001582.1, read on the forward strand.
ATTTATTTTTGTTGGGGCATGGGAATCAGGTATTATATTCTGAATGACTTTCAATGGGAATTGACTGGGAACCTGAAATGGGTTAATTCAGAACAGTTCATTTGTCCAAAGCTGTTATGAGGAAGAGATAGACTAGTAGGAAATATGAATAGAAATTGTGTACTGTAACAGTTTATTAAGTAACCAAAAAAAGCACTATTGCATAATTAGATGGTAGCTCCTTATAAATATCTATTTTATTTTGGTAGGAAAGGGAGCAAAATATTTAGAAATAAAAGGTAACCTAAACAAAGTGGAAAATGGATTATAGATAATAAACTGAAAATATAAGCAACAATGGAGTATAAAAGATGGATAAGATGCTGAAGAAGTCAAGAGGGAATCTTTGGGTAGCAAGGCCAAGAACAGTAGTAAACAGGCAGGATTTTAAAATGTACTACTAGTAAGGTAGCTATTATGGGGCAAACGCAATCTATTATTAGATAAAACAATAACGGTAACTGTGAAAGATAGAGGTCAATGAATATTTCTGTTTTATGTCTGGAATGAAATAGGCTGCTGTCTTATGAAGAGGCTGCAACATCCTTAATCTATTAGTAGCCAGGAAAAGATTTTAAATATTTTCTAGAAAGAAATAAAATTTTTGGATTGAGTTTTTTTATAGCCTACCACTTCATAGAGCAGGATAAGAAATATGTATCTTGCTGATCTTCATTTTGAATAAGTATTCAAAATTAGTGCATATACACTATGACAGTGCAAAAAGTCTAAAAGAATGATGATATTGAGTCTATATTCAGAAAATGCAGTATTTTACATTCATTAATCTCACCTCATTTCAGAATAAAATACTGACAAAAAGTTTCATTATTGACGTGTTAATGCATGGGAGTATAGTTATGCTTCTTAGAGTACGGAAAGTAAAATGTGTTGAGTAAATCCAGGTTTTTTCCTGGGGAAAAGTACAAGTCTGTTGATAAAGGTTACTATTTGTTTTAATAGACCTTTTTTTAAGATGTCTGACCTACTACTGAGATGTTCAAATAAAAAAATAGCCTGTGCAATATCAATACTATGTTAAATGGATTAAAAATAATTCATGAAGTTGATCTGAAAAATAAATCATAAAATGTAGGTGATTTTTAGAGTTCCTTAATGACTATAACTAAACTTGATTATTAAACATTTTCACAAAATGTCCTGATAAAATTTTTCCATCGTATTTATCAAGACTAAGAAATAATAATGAAAGTAAGACTGTAAATACATCAACTAGGCCAAATAAAGCATTTTTATAATAGAAAAATGCAAACTACCTGGAAGAGGGATCAGGTGGCTCTGAGAGTACTTCAGATGCATTTTCTAGAGTTCATGTCTTTATCCCACCCCACTTCTTTTAGCACCATAAATTGTCTTTGAATCATGCATTCAATTTTTATGGTGTACCATTGCTCAGGATTTTCTGTAATGTACGGTCAGATCCTCAGGTGGTTCCTGCCAGTTATGTGAAGCACAGCAACCAGAGCAAAATGTTCTTTGTTTTGTGTTTGTAGTATTTGCAAGAGCTCACGCAGAAAGCAGCCACTGGATAAAGTTAAAAAATTGCTATTAGACTGCCTGACTGGATTTCTATTGAAAATACAATACAACATACTAATTTATTATGAAACTGTCTGAATTCCTGCATGAATTCTGTTTCCTGGCACATTTTATTATTTTTTTTTCTCCTCTAGACTTTGACTGACCGTGTGATTCTGTTAGAGGCTTTTGTAAGCCAAGACTCAATAGTGCCAACTGTCCTATTCAACTTGTACATCAGCAAAACTCATTTTAATCTGCGGTGATGACGCCTGCCTGAGCATGAGACTATCAGATCTTTTCTGACCTTGAGAAGAATTGTTTTCGTAAGGCATCTATATTCAGTTCTTGTGGTAATAAATAGGTGATGGCAGATGAATGCTTCAAAATCAGTTGAGTGCAGTTCTTACTTCCATACTACTGCTGTCATTTGGGACTTCTGTGCCTTCCACAGAGGATATCCTCTGCAGCACTGTGCACATCTGGTGTGTTCTGGCATTGGTTTTGCTTGGATCTCCAGTACAACCATCTGATAAAACTGACTGCCAAAATCAAGACCCAAGGCAGTTCATTTGGCAAGCTTAATGGATCTAAGTTGGGATATAACACTCATCCTCTTAAGACAGATGCCCTCATTTTGGCTACTCAGAACTGAGCTTAAGGTAGGTGCATTTCCTCCTTACTCTCTTGCTTGACATGCATCTATGCTCACCAGCCACATGTGTCAGAGGTCTTCACCTCTGCTTGGCCAAGTGATATTCTGCCAGTTACTTGCCATTCAGTCAGTTTACCTTATATCCTAATATATGCCAGTCTCTATTACCTTTCTGCAGTTTATCTGGAATACTGACGTAAGTTTTGCATGACATATTTCCTCACTGCTATCTGGGGCTGTAGTTCGAAATACAGGTTTAGGTAAAGTTGAAAAGTTACACCCCTGAGTGAACCTCATTCCTCATTTCTGCCCTTACTGAACTTCCTCCCTACTCTGTTTTTGAAATTTTATCATAGACATTATCTGAGTCGTGATCTAGTTCATGGAATTCAATTTACCTTCTAAAACCCCCCAACACCAGCTTTTGAGTAGTACAGAGAGTCAGAACACATAGTTCCAGGCTGGAGATGCTGGGACTGCCCCTTAGTGGCAGTGCTAACTGAAAATGTTACATAAAACTTTTTCCTGTTCCAAACAGTTGGTAATTAATGATTAGTCACATTAAAAAAATCCTAATTTTTTGGCAAATTCCTGTTATTTACTATCCTTGTCTTTTTCTCTTGAACTGTTCTGTGTTGCTTCAAGATGGAGCATTGCTAGGCAATATGTTATTCTCAGGATGGCTGTATACAGATCATGTCCTATTTGTTCTTTATCTATAAACAAAACTCCAAATTTTTATTTGGACATAATTAGTTGGGTTGGAAAGCATGAAATTTGGGAAATACTTGATGCATTTTTATCGGATTTACAATGTGAGAGCAACACAAATACTTTGCTACTGTCTTTAATTTCAGTCACAAAGTCACTTCTTCAGATAGAAGGAAATCCTTGCAGGTGACTCCCAGAATTCTCCAGTTACAGTGAGACAGCGAGGGACATTCATCACAGAATTTTGCTGTGGCTGAATGTATCCCCAAACCCTGTGGATTCAATTTTCCTGGCAGTACTAATGCTCCAATGTCTTCAGGCCCAAGATGTATGGAACATAGTTTTTCAGATGGGTACCCAGACCAGATGGAGAATGATAATTTGTTTCTTTAAGTGAAAAAAGAAGTACATAATGGGCAAGTGTAAAATTCAATAATTGGCAAAAACAGATTAACTTTTTAGTGGAAATAGAACTATGATATGCTGTACAGATGAAAAATGGTTTATTTTGAAAATTTTATGCAATTGTATCTGAACTGTGCCAATTTGGAAGTGTTGTTTGACCACAGAAAGATTTCTTCAGCGAGTCACTGGGACATTTTGCAAACAGCAGATATTATCACATAAATCAGCACTGTCAGTTTTGATTTGGAAGTGGTCATCTTTAATATGACTTCAAGTTGCTTGAAAATTTCCACTGAGAACACTTGAGAGTCAAAAGATAAGTATATTTCATTTATTACACTCGAAACTGTCAACACTTTACCTGGGAAAGTATACCCAGAGTGATTATTTTGTATTGTGTGGAGTACATGCATGATAAGTCTGCCAATCTGTGTTCAGTCAAAATCAGCATAATATTTGATTAATGATATTTTTATTATTATTGATCTAGATTATTTTATTTATTATTGTTATTAATATTTGATTCCAGGAATATGTTCCACCATGATGAGAATCGGTATTCTTACTTGTAGAATACACACCTTAAAAGATGGTTTCCTATATGAAAAGCAAAATTTGTGTAACTGAGAAAATCTCACCATTAAAAGAAAAGGGGCATTTATTGCTTTTTCTTCATTGTGCATGCTACTTCAGGAAAAAAAGTAGGAACACAGCTTTTATTATAAAACACTAACCTTTCTTGGTTCTGAGAAGAAATTGGTGATAAATTAAGCTAATCTCCATCAGGATTACTCTGCATCTGGGATTTAAGCAAATTGAATTAGAGGCCTGAATAGTGACAGTGAATATCTATTAGACTGTAAACAGAATAATAGGCCTTGTGAATTTTAATGAATTAAGTGAATGGCTGAATTCTTATCATTTACAGAAGGCATATGGCTAGTGATTCATACAGTGTGCCAGGAACAGCATATACTTTAAATATCTTAATGGATAAAATCTTGATAAATAAAAAGGAAGAATTAAGAGGAGGATGTTGAAAAGCATGTCTGTACTCTACTTTTTCTTGCTTTTTATACTTAGAAGGATAGCAGTTAACTTTGATTTTTGACTGTGATACATAAAGACCATAACAGACGTAGCGTAAAATATATTGAATGTTTGTAACATATATTGAATGTTTCTTATCTAATTCTCTATTAAGAATTTAGGAATGTTGATTTAGATGATTCAACTATGTAACCAAGTTATAAGGTGTGTCACTTTTTTGTAGCTGTGTAGGTATATCTTATACTTAGTTTAGATGCATGTCTGACATACACTGGCGATTTTGTTGATAATGTTGCTATTTTCATTTTTCTTTGAGTGCAAGAGAACCATTTTCACAGACTGTGACTCTATAATGGTAGACAGTGTGTGAACAGATCCAAAAAATTTGAACTGGAGAATTGTTTTCACCAATTTGCAAAAAAATTCCTTTTGTGCCTAAGTAAATAAAAAATCACGTAAGTTTAACAGAGAGTGAGATTGAAACAGGATCAGCTGGATCAGCTGGGAGCTACTTGGAGACTCTGTACTGCACTTCCTGGAAGGGTCTAGATCCACCTGGGGTTTCTTTAAATGGGTTGGAGAGACTCCTTTCTCTGCTGGACATAGAAAGATGCTTAGTTTAAAGATAATGGCCAGTTTGGGGTCTAAAAGACAGAAACAATGTTGACTGGAAAAAGGAATGACTGGAAGACTTCGGGGGGGACATATGAGTACATACTAATGTCTCTGGGCTTGAAGTGATTGGAAAGCCTTTTGGCAGAAGAAAAACCAAAAAACAAAAGAACCCCCACGAAAAATAGAAAAACTTGGAAATGAGGAAAAACTTCTCCAGTAATGATTTATTTAAGAGTTAATGTAGAAATAATTGTGTAATGTATGTCAATCAAATTGCTAAGAAAGCAAGACGAAGCAGGGAGAATATAAAGCATTCATTCATATATAAAGCACTCATTCATATGTATCTTGTGAAGTGTCCACAGTAACTTAGGAAGTTGGGAGTTAAGGCACATGCTGAAAGGGCTACAGAGAAGTAGGAAGAGCTCCAGGAAGACAGAATCATGAAAAAACCCAACAAATTATGGTATTTTAAGGAAACACCGTTGCTAAGTTTTATGGAATTTTTTAAGAGTCTAAGTAATGCCAGAGCTGACCCTCTTAAGTTGGATTTCAGACACACTTGTTTCAGCAGTGCAGTGGTCTTACACAGAGCATCTGATTTAAAGTTCTTAGGCTTTTTGTGTGTTTCTGCAGAAAGATAGCATAAGCTTAGACACTGAGCTGAGTGTCAGGAAATCATGGTGCTCTTCACATCTTGGTCACTGACCTGCTATGTGACCTTTGGAGCGTTGCTTCACCTCAGTATTTCTTGGTCTGTCCTGAATATCTTTGTTTGCTACATCTGGTAGAACTGTGCTGACTTTGTCTGCCCTAACTGTTCAAGATAATAAACTCCCTAAGAGCCGAGGCATCTCTTGCTACACGTGTGAAGCTCTAATTTCTGTCAGTGCCTTTTTTTTTTTCCCTCTGTGTATATAACTGTAATATATGAAGTTTTAAGGGGATGATGGTAGTTTTCTTAGCACCTGTGTAAATCAGAGGAAATTCTGTTAAACTAAAGAATTTACAGCAGGCAAAAAATTAATATGAATGAGGTAGCACTTAAATGCAGAAGTAAATAGGACTTTAAATTATTATTATTGCCCATTCCACATAAATAGAATTTTAGAAACCAATATATTTTGACAGAAATATTCTGCCTGTCATCCCATGCTGATTATACATATTTCAACTCATTCTCTGCTATAAAGAAAACTATTATTTTTTCTATGTTATAGATCACAAAACATGGTAATTGTGCTGAAACACACAGTACAATGGAATATATGAAGTGTTTGCTGATCAGTCTGAAAACATTTGCAGCATCAGTCTGAAAACATTTGGGTCTACAGCACCAGTTTTTGACAGTCCTAAAGCTTAATGTACAGGATGGATTAGATAATTGTAAAGCTGTAAAATTATATATGACCATAGGTCTCGCATATTAGTAGGTACCTACTGTTTGTTCTATAAATGAGGTGTCCAGCTGATGCAATAAATTCTACTTACAGGTATTACAAAAAATGTAATGAAAAAAGCAGATTTTTAAGACAAGATTTCTGGCATAAAGTATGACAGTTAAGCATTTCTCAAGAGAGGATTAGAAAACAAAAAAAAGTAAAAGCTGACCAGTAACACAAGACCCCTTAATTTTTATTCACACAGGGAATTTTGAAACACATAAATGTACCATTAATAATATATGGTATATTTTCTATTGAAATATAAACTACGTTGTAATTGGCCATAGTAAGTCCATTGCTGTATCTTTGTTTAAATATGGCTTGTTTTGAAGACAACCTAAAATTAAAAACTGTCCATGACTTAAGTCACTTGTGTATGTATTTGTAAATAAATTATTTTTTTAGGACATAGAAAAATGTTTCCATTTCCTTTTCTTATAATGTCAAATATAGGTTGAAATATTTTCAATATTATTTCCTATGGTTTTCTGCACCTGGAGATGCTTAAGAAAATGCAGTTAAAAGAACATTCTCAATTTTGTACTCAGAACTACATGGTTATAAAGAAATCATTTGTTTTCGATTGTTTTAAATCCAGAAGGAATGATGTGCCTAAGATGAGGTATTTTGGAGAGATGGAGAGCCAGCCAAGGAAGACTTTCACTTGTAATGGCAAGTAGGAATAGCACAATTTAAGCCAGCATAGTTTTACAAATTCAAATCTTGCCCTTGATAGGGATGAGATTATCAAATTTTATGCAACGCAGTTACTAATTTCTGTCACTGTATCTTATTATTCTTATTGCATTTTGACTGGGTTTTTGGAGTCTGCAGTACTAAGTGCCAGAAAGCTTAAGTTTGTATGCAAATACTGAAATCATCAGGCCCTTTTTATACTGTATGACTTGAGGGATTTTTAGAAAGGCCACAATGGGCTTAGCTTTAGTAGTTGAAAAACAAATACTGTGCAAATCTGTGTACATTTCTTCAGATGTGTGGTTTGGGATGTTGGAGAATTCATCTTTTCTAGTTCACAATCTGTCATCAATAGCTCAGAGCCATGGAGAAGGCAGGGCTGGGTTAGGATGTTAGACTGCAAACTGGAAATAGCTTTTGCTGTTAGGATAGAAGAGAATGATAGTATTTTAAATTACTTCAATGAATTTTTCAGATCTTGTCTGCTAGAATCTTAGTTACGCTCATGTGTGTTCAGGTTTGCATGTGTTAATTGAAAAATCAGGAAATCATTGAAAATCAGGTTGTAGAGGCAACTGTGGTATAACATCATTTTTTTAATTTCAGACTGCAATTTGTCCATATTTATGTGTAATGGAATTCTTTCAGGTCATTAGTAGAGACAGTTCTTCCAGGTCATGCATGCTTTCATCTTCCACTTGTCTCTGTGAACTTGTGAGCAGTATTCTCAGTGTCGATCAACATAAGACTGTTTAATTTTAATCATATATATTGCTCTGGTATCTAGCTTTAGAGGGTGTATTTCTTCCTTTCAGCTATTTATTGAATTAGGCTTTGAAACTTTGCATCTCTGCTGGCTTTTAGGTGTCACACTAATATTCTCTTAAATGTATCTTTTTTGATTTTGGGGGGGGTTTAACAAATTCAATGGCTTGTTTGTTTACTTGATTCTTAATGGAAAATATAGGAAAATCATATCTTAATTCCTGCAAGTACAAAAACCTATGAGACACATAGTTTGAACATGTATATTAGTAAATTTTAGGACCACAGCAGAACCACTGTGACTGTAGACAGGTAAATAAAACCAACTCATCACCTGATAAATGTGGCCTGTGTGAAACTGGTAAAATAATGTTATTACCACTTTAATATTTGGCCTCAGAAGTTTGAACACTGAACTTCAAGAAGGAAAGTAAAATTAGTCTCTATGTCCTCTACATCTTTACTTATCATCTGCTGGAGCCTTAAAAATGACTTGTGATCTCTGGGAATCATAAAAATTAAATCAACCTCCTAAGGCTTTCTCATTCCCTTGGGTCAGAGTGCTACATGTTATAGCCCTAAGCAAAACAAGTCAATTGTAGTGGTCTGTTTTGTGTCTTATCTTGTCCCTTTTCTGATAAAAAAGGTTATGCCTAGAAGGTGTGTTTTTTTCAAGTGAAGAAGCTGATGTAATTTAAATAACATATATAAATGTATACTAAATACCATATTTAAAAAATGAGATTACTACAGAAGAGTTTTCAGTCATGCTATGATATCAGTTTAAACATTATTACTGGAATTATTTTGAAAGTAATTTTTAGAAAGGCAATAGAGAACAAATAACTATGCTCTCATTTAATGCTTACCTCAGCTGCTAAAATGGTGTATGACATCATCTCTTTGTGTCATTTTGCCATTCATTCTTTTTTTGTTTTTTGATTATGAGGTGTTTGGGGTTGTAATATTTCTCAGCCTTTTTGCAGCATTAAGATCTGGCCTAATCTTAGGCCAAACAATAAATATTCCACCACAAATGTAGAGTTCTTTAAGCTCAGTGTTCAGTTCTGTGAAATTTAGCTCTTGTTTTTCAGCTAATAGACAGCTACAACGTCTTCATAACAGTTTAGACTCTTTAGGAAACTAACCTTGTTTCAGAAAAGATTTTCCAGTTCATCTTTGGTTTAATGCTTTGAGCCATGTCCATGTACTTTTCTAACCTACAAAACAAGTGAGTTTCTACAAACACATTATTTGTATCTAAAGACATCTCCGTACTGAACTACACACACAATTTTCATATAAATTGTTCTGTATATTACATTCTTCTGTCCATCTGTGGTTGGTTGACCTGGCCAGCAGCTAAACAACACATAGCTGACTCCCTACTTACTCCCTTCCCCCAGTAGGACTGGGGAAAGAACAGGAAGAGCAAAAGTGAGAAAACTTGTGTGTTGGTAAAGACAGTTTAATAAAAGAAGGAACGGGGAATAAATCCCCAAGGAATGTAGATCAATGCCTAGCCAGTCTCTGAGCGGACAAATCACCATCCCCCTCAGATTTTATTGTTAAGTGGTCTATGTGTGAAATTTCCTTTTGATTACTTGGGGCCAGCTGTCCCAGTTGCATTCCCTCTCTACATTTTGTGCTTCCCAAGTTCACTTGCCAAGGTGGCAGCATGGGAAACAGAAGACCCTGACACCGTGCCAGTGCTCCTTAACAATGTTGTCAGCACTGGTTTAGTTACAAATCCCAAAACCCGCACCTTAGAAGCTGTTGGAAGACAATTAACTCCATCTCCATTTGTGCCAGCATAAGCCAGCAGGAAAGCCAGCAGGAAAGAATACTGGCCTGGTTTAATAGAGACCTTAGGTTCTAACTTGTGACAAAAAAAGAGTGTAGCATCTCTGGAAGGATGAACAGGTAATTTGGAGGAACTACAAAGATGTTGTCAAGTATGCGGAGAGAAAGTTAGAAGGGCCAAAGCTAAACTGAACCTTAATTTGGCCACTTCAGGTTATCCTGAAGGTCTTCCAACTTTGATGATTCTGTGATCTCAGCCAGACGCAGCACACTGTTGTCACTATTGTACAAAAACCAGTAAAACTTGAAATTATCCATGACTTGTGAGCCATGGCCTCTTCCATGAGATATGCAAGACTGAAATCTGGCTATACATAGGTATAGCTAGAATCAGAATTGGTCTTGGGACTATTAAGATTTATTATGCCAGAAACAATAATATTGTGTAAATTAACATGGTAATTAGAGGGAAACGTTTTGGCATTGCCTTGGTCTTACAGCATTACTTAGGGCCATTGATCAAATTGTGTTAATTCCAGGATCAACGAGTGTCAGTGTTTTGGGATGTGAGGGCTTTATTAATAGTGTGCTTTGTGTCACCAAGGCTTCTTTCAGTGTTTAATTAAATATGACCTTTTAATTGAAAGAAGACCTTTCTCTTTGTACATCTCAAAACTGGCAAAAGATGCAGTACTGAGAAGTGATGACATGTTGAGACCAAATTTGGAAACAATATATTCTTAAGAAGGAATATTTGAGGTAGTGGAAATAAAGTAAAAAAGACTTATGATGGAGATACTTCAGAACTAGATGTAACCCAACATCTGTAATGTATACTATATAAATAATATGGAGTTGGTTGATAAGTCAAAAATTGCTACTGATTAAGAACAACTAGGAACTTTAAGGTAATTTTGTTAGGATTTTAAGCTTATTTTTTTTTCTAGTCAGATCAGTGGCAGTTGCAATGGTCTGACAAGATGTAGTGTAGATTAATTTCAGGAATTGATCAAGAATTCTTATTCTAGTTGGCTGGTAGCAGCAAAGTGCATCCCACAGGAATATGCCTGATGGTAACATCTAAGCTAGGAAAATGGCTTTGCTAACAAAATATCCTATAGATTTGACAACAAAAGAAAAAGCCAAAGAGAAAATCTCAAATCCTAGTGTAACTGGTACTAATAAAGGCATTGTTATAAATCACTATAGTACAGAAGTAGGTACTGCACTGATTTCATTTTAGATAGCTAGCATCGCCTGTATGCTTATTAGTTTTAAAAGAAGCAATTTTGAAATACTTAGAAGGAAATGTTTTAGTTCAAAATCCTACACCTAGATCCAGAATGCATTGGATCAAATTCTTAATCACAGAACAACGTTATATTGGCTTCAGCACGCTCATCAGCAAAACCTGTTCTGCTTAACTCCTGAGGTTTTGTACTTTTGAGTTTGGAAATGGGTTTTTCATTTTTTAAAACCTGTGTGGCTTGACACTGAAAATTTCTGTATTGGAGCATGAACTAACATATAAATTAAATCAGTAATAAATAAACTATTTAGCACATGAATACATTAGCATATGACAGGTGAGAAAATATCAGAAGAAAAAGCAACTTAAGTCATAGGAAGACTATAATTTTTAAGGCACTTTTTTAGTGATAGAATTTGCATCAAAACATTGCATCAATAACATGAAGGAGGAAGGTTCAAAAATATCTAGTTTCTCAGAGTCCAGTTTGAAAGTCCATAAAGTAGCCTTATTTTTCACATATGGTTTATGCTTCACATATGCTTTAGTGTATTTGAGCTGCTCAAGGGACAGAGGAATTGAAGAGCATATGCATGATCTGCTGTGATTATATATAAAGTGTATGCTTGCATATTAAAATCTAGTAGCTGTAATTTTCTCTTTCTTTGATTTTTGTTTAAACTTGCTTTTTCTTCGTTCTTTGTTTTTTTTTTTTTCTAACTTTTTTCTGGTTTTTTTTATCCCTTTTGTTTTAAATTGATGCTATAGATTCATCAGTGTCTTTCTGGTACCTTTATTTCTGGGACCTTCATTTTTGGAGCTGTGGACTAAAAGCCAATCACACTGGAGTTGCAGTTTCTGGGTTCCACTGTTTTTAGCTTGTTCAGTCATCATGAACTTCTTTCGGAGCTTGGATACGCCAATAACATGTATGTAATATTGTCAAATAACTATTGTCTGGCAATGTCTCTGTGTTTCCTAAAGCATTCAAGGGAATGTTTAACACTGTTTATTATCATGCACTTTTTTGGTCCGTTTTTGGTTATTTCCATTATTTGTGGCCTTTCCAAGTGGCTTTGCAAAATTACAAAATTTTGGTAATTTTCTTGATATTTTGGTTCTTTAATTTACATTTCATCTTTGCATCAGGTTACAAATGTGCATCTTCTAGAGTGATCACTTGAGAGAGAGATCTCTTTTTAAAACTGAGAGAAATTTCCTTTTAAAACACGGAAAGCTGATTCAATTTGATTTAAAAAGTAGGGTTGAACTTATTTTTCTATTCTGAAATACTTTTCCTATATGCTGCAAGAGCCAGTTTACTGTTAGACCATTTCAAATGCTACAACAACATGTGATTTAACTGGTTTTTCTTCATAGTGTGTGCTTTTCTTTTTGGAGCTCCCTCTTCTCTTAGTCTGTTTCTTTCTATAAGCTTAGTTCAAGTTGCCCTAGGTCCCTGCCCATTACATTTTAAGTTTCTTCATTCTTCTCAATTCTGCACTTGCAGAATTGGTTTATGTCCAAAATAATAGTTTGTTGGAAATTCTGTGGGTAGAAGGTCCCACACTCGATTCAGAGAACTAGACAAATTTCATTGTACCTCCTCTCCCCAGAATTTGTGGCAGGGTATTTTTATTTTTAATAATTGAATTTTATTAAATACATAAAAATATTAAATTGGGAAATGGTAGGAAAAAAACTTGGAATTGGATGAGTCTGCTGTGCCTTCATTGAAATATATTAGCAAATGCTCTCTAATGACTCTTTCAGATACACTAGAGGCTGTAGAATACCCAAAATACCAATAAACAGGCTTCATAATCCTGTAGTCAGTTATAAGATGAAGGCATTCTGTAGAAAAAGGATTTTGAGGAGCTGATCAGCCACTGTTGAGATGTGTCTTAGTAAGATGAGCTAATAAGATGAGCTTCACTAGGATGATCAAAAGAAAACCTCTCAATTTATACTCAGCCAAGTTGTCTCTGTTGACAATCACAGTTCTGCTTTTTGTCATATTTACATACATATTAAACCACTATTACTTCAGTTATAAAACTGATAATTTACACTGATATTTAGAATTATTTCATTGAACCAAAGAACTTAAGAAATAGGAAAGGTAGGAACTTGGTAGCCAGGACCGTTTTGAATTACCCTCTCTTGGTGGGAAACAAAATTTCAGATTTTGAATAAAGAGGTATACTGGTGTTTCTGCATGCAGAGAATGTCAGTAAGCTTAAAAAAAAAAAAAAAAAAAAAAAGAAAAAGAAAAAAAATCTCTGACCACAAAAAAAAAAAAAAGAAAAAGAAAAAAAATCTCTGACCACAATGAAGCCTGACACTTATGTTCTTATTTCAAGAACATTTCTGTTAGACTGGGTGAGGAAAGGATTTTGATTGATTCTGTGGAAGCTGCTTTGTCTTACTAATGGTGGCATTATAAGGATAATTACTTTGCTAAAGACATGCCAAAACAGTACAGACATTTAAGAACATTTTTTGGTTTACAGTATTATTCATATTATGTGTTCTAATAGCATGTTATTTAATATTCCAGCATGTATCCTGTTGAACCAATTACAAAGAATGAAGATAATTTTCATCTAAAGGAGTTTAGTCTAAATTATACTGGGTTTTCCATCTTATTTGCACTATATAAAAAAAAAGTAGAGTATTTTTTGCTTATGTCTTCTAGACTCCAACCAGAGAGTTACAACACAGCATACAAGAGTTGAGAACAAAAAATCTAAGTGTCAAAAAAAAAGGATAAATGAAAGCATGCAAAAAGGGTCTTTCCCAAGAGAGTCTTCCATTGGCAGCATCTATCCTTAATGTTTCAACAATTGATCTTTATAAAGTATTACAAGAAGGAGAGGATGAGGTAAGTTAAGTACTTCAGTTAAAAAGACGTAGATGAGAAGATGCTGATTCTATCCCTCCTTGAGGAAAAGGATTTGCAGGTAAAGACTGAAATTTCATTGTGCAAGATACAGCACAGAAATCAAGAAGGTTTTATTCTAAATTAAAAGGCTAGGTTAGAGATTTGTAAGGTGCTGAAACTTATGGCATGCATAAGTATAAGCATACTTCTTTGAGCATGTGTATATTATTCAGTATTTTTCTTTCTTGTAAGGCTATTTGGCAGGATTGTACATTTTAAATAAACTTCTGCATTAAAGGAAACAAAATTAGAATGTCTTGCTGTGCCAGATTGATTTTGTTGATACTTCCTTTCTGAATTGTGATACCTATTAAAGGTATTTCTGGTAGACTGTTTCTGGGTGAATTCATTGCCTTTTTTGTTGATTCTATCATACATTTTACTATGAAATATTTGATAGTGTTTCATCAAATCACTCTATTAAATAGATGCAGTGATAGGATTTCTTACACAGATTTATTTAGTCCCAATCAAATAATATATGAAAAAGCCTGTACAGTTTAGGAAGAATCTAGGAGGTGGCCATTATTGTAACAGCACTCTGGTGATGACTTAGATTTAGCCTTGTTGGAGCTGCATATTAAAGAGATCACAAAAAGGGAGTTTTCCTGTTGGTTAAACGACAGTGCAAGGTATGCACTGATAGGAATTACACTCATGAATACAAATAAAATGGGCTGATCCCTGCCCTGTTTACTAACATTTATCCAACCCTATAAAGTGATTCGCTTTGACAGAGTTGTTCCATGCTTATCTCATTCTCAGAGTAATTTCTACATCCTGTATCTTTTTGTTTTAGTCACTGTGAATGTATGTGTAAAACACATAAACACAGTTAACTATAAATATTAAACAAATTTATTAGACAGGAGATGAATTTACACTACACATATACTACATATTCCATCTATCTGGAATACCAGATAGATGGAATTGTATGAGTTCAATATAAAGGTACCTGAGTCTGCATAGACTCAGGTACCTTTATATTGAACTCATACAATTTAGACATAGATCACACATACACCAGTATATTCACATGAAAAGAATATGCTATGCACATTTCCAGAGGCATGCACAGAAAAGGGTAGGTTTAAAAATTAAATGGACCACTGATACTTGGTGTGTATGCTTCAGATAGCTAATTTTGCAAATGTGATTCCAACTTCCTCCACATGCTGTATATTTAATGTATACCTATTTACACACTTCCTTCATTGCTTCTGATGTTTTTATATTTTTAGGAAACAGCAAAGACAAAAATGGAATTTCAAAAATATGAAGAATGGCTAAAACATATACAGAAACTTCTTGAAGAACAGGTGCTCAATTTATATCATCCCACAATGAATTATAACTTTCTACTCTGATTAGCTAAGTGTTTTAAGGTTGTAATTAATACACTGTATTTGCAATTATGCTGCTGTTGATGGTCTTAAATGATACTGTGATGAGCAATGTGAAATCCTTTTTTTCTAGCATTTCCTTTGTATTTCTCTTAAAGTCAGAGTTACTGTATAAAACTGAAGAGATGTTAATAAAGGATTTGTGATAGCTAACTTATCAGCTAACTTAAGCTAACATAACCAGTAAAACAATGCTGGAGAAAACCATTAGAGATCTTGGCAATTCTGTTAATTGAATTATTGAAACACTGTATAATGCTTGCTAGAGTGAAAATGATCTGTTCTCTCATACTTCTTAGGAAAAATAGACTTTTTTTTTTTTTTTTTTTTTTTTTTTTTTTATGTGCCTTTCAAGTTTAGTTGTTATGGACACCTGAGGAGTTCATGGGTTTCTGTGACCTTTTACTGTGGACCTGTTTCCAGTCAATTCATGTTTTCCTCATAGCCAGACAGCTGTTTATTATCGTGTCTTCTCGCATTCTCTACAATATTTTCTACTGAGACCTCGAGCAGCTTGTTAGTGGGAAGTAAATATTGATTTGGCATCCTGTCAATGCAGAAAGAATGAAAAAATTTCCACCAGAGGCCCCTCAAACATTTTCCTATCGACATTTTCTGGGCAGAGAGGAAAGCTGCGTAGAGGATGACAAGTCTGAGACTAGCAGAAATCCCTGAGGGGTCCATTGAGACTGCTGCTGTGACCTGTGTGATACTTTTTCTTCTCTTTCAAGTATTTTTTTTTAATACACACAGAGTCTGCTGGGATGCTCCCCTCTTGTAAGTGATCAAGGGCAGTTTATTGGCAGGTGAGAGCCCAGCTTTTCCAGCCATAGTCAGCTTTTGTTTGGACATCACTGACAACATACACTGACTCTTAAAACTTTCCTGTTATATTTTTAGTTGTCTCTTTTATTTAAATGATGGGCAGCTGATGTCTGGAAAGAAGTAAAACTTGATTTGTAAACCCAGTGTTCCTAATTCATATTCATTTGCAGGTCCATTAGTGATGTAGTTAATATCAGTTAAGAATGTGAACGATTAAAAATATTTTGAAAGCCATTTTAAAGAAACAGTAACATCAGATTTATGTGTTTTACCATCCACAGCTTTTGTGTTGAGATTGTATCCTGTGACCAGATTTTTTTAAAAAATTACAGATTTTCCCTCTTTCATTATCAAAACTTACTACCATGAAGACTGTTTAATTGCTGTAGCAGAGGAGATAGAAATATCAGTGTACTTTTACTGGCTTTTTCAGAAAATCTGGCATTTTATTAAACCTCACAACCCTACTTGAAACTCAGCATTAAAAGCACGATTATTAATATTCACTTAATTGCCTTAATTTTAAGAATTTTTGAAAAATACATAGATTTCAAGATTCTGTTCATATTATAGGCTCCAAAATATGAATCAGATTCATGGAATACAATGAAGACTTCTTGTTCTGTTTTTCGTTGTTATTTGGTAAATTGCAAAAAAACACTAAGCAGAATTTTGTCACATTTCTTCATCTGCTAGAAACAGACAGCAAAAACTAGAGGGTAGAGAGTGAAGGAATTATTGAATGAAACCAAGTGTATTAAGATTGCAAATGTTGTATAAGGATAGAAGAGCTCATTGCCCATAGCCATGTACATTTGTGTACAAGTTAATACTGATTTTCTGTGATTTTTGCTCCATCTTGTGGGGTTCCTCAGAAGAAACACTAAGGGTAGAAGTAATTTTGGCAAGCAAACCATTTTTAGCATTGCAAGAGGATTATAGTGATTTTGGGGAGCAGCGAGCTCTGCTTTTCATTTCTGTCCATGTTAAGGCATATAGATGGAAACAGTTCAGATTCCTTCATCTGTGTTTGCGAGCAGCTCATGAAACATCTCTGTGCCCTTTAAAATGCTTTATTCATATCTTGCAGAGTTTGGTTGCATTTTCTTTTAGTGAGCTTTGATAATATTTCTGATCAGCAAGCTAAAGCCCATGGTGAAATGTAAGCTTTCTGCAGGACTTTGCTCATAACAGACTGTCTGCTAAGTGTTACATGTTGGCAAACTGTGTTACCAATTTGCATCTTGAGCAAAGATGCAGGATTGCCCTTTTCTCTTATTCTGAGTAAAGGTTCAGTGGAAAATTGCATCAGATCACTTAATATTGCAGTTTGATATAGTGTCTTTTTGTGCCATTGAGCCAGGACTTTGAAACATAATTGCCCAGCAGTATTGATTTAATTGCCTAGGTTTATTTGTGGACTCCTAATTATTGACTGGAGGTAAATTTAATGGAAAAACCTTTATGAACACTGGGAAACTGCTGCTATTGCTGTTATACATAATGAACTGCATCATATCCCTTTAGATGATTCTTCAAGCTAATTTTATTCTACAGTGACAGTACGATAACATTTAAAATGTCATAGACATTTTATTTTTATTACTGACATATGCTGTTTTACTGCTGCACTAGAATTTTTGGGGGACTGAGTGAAGCACTAGTTGCTTTTTACTGTCATTTTATAGATTCCCCTAAAGTGTAATGATAAAGGATTCCACAACTCTATTTTCACTTCATCTGTACCTTTTTTTTTTTTTTTTTTAATACTCCTATGACTTGGAAAAGTCTCATATCTGTCAGCTTTACAAGAATATTAATATTTTAGTGATAAATGCTCTTGCATTCCTGAAACTCACCAGTCGGAGTTTGTGTCCTTATTTTATCAACTATGTCAAGAAACTAGACCACTACAAAGAGGCTTATGATTTGAAAGGGACATCGTTGCATAGCAATGTTATTATGTAAACAAGAATCATACAATATAATACAGTCATATTATAAACTCAGCAGAGCTGATAAAAATCACTTGTCTAAATCTACGTCTTGAATGGCCAAGAAGTAGGATTTTTCTGTTGTCTCTCTGTATTTATACATTAATATTCTAGGTTGTTCTCACTAAAGAATAAAAGAATAAAAATAAATCAGCTCAATTACTGGCGCTGGGATAAAGGGAAAAGGTACTTTGGCCTGTGAAGAACCTGTATGTGGAGAGTTTTCACATGAGTGCATGCAGATACCTGCTACCTCCACATATGTAAAGGCATCAGACTAATTACACATTACTGTTTGGGCTTGGAAGAAGTCTCACATTATTGACATTTGAGCTTTTAGTGGTTTTTATTATTTAGGGAGAATAAGTATGATTATCTCAACATGTATGTGTTTTTATATCTTGCAAGGCAAGCGATGAGGCTTTTACCCACTTTATCCCTCACATTTGAGTGTGTATGACTTATTAATAGAGCCTGGCTCTTTATAGTAGCACTCTATTCTTATAAACACTCCCCCTAAAAACTCAAACAAAACACCAATCTTTTCTAGCTTTTTCCCATAATAGGAAACCTATGGCTAAGCCAAGAGGATGACTTCTTCTCATGTAACTTAAACATGATTTCTTATACTACCCTTGGCTTTCATTTACTGTGACTTATTGTAAAGAACACCATCTCGGAAAAATCTGTTAATAATTATTTTGTGTACGAGTATAACATGTTAGCCCAATCCAGATTACCGCCCGAAGCCTCCAAGAATTATTTTTTAATAAATTGCAAATCATCTGCCAAAGTTTTCCAAGCACTGAAGCTAATGATAGCATTGATTTAGCATGTCCCTGTGAGATCTACAGCAGCACCTGCCTTTTCTACCTCCTCATGCACTCCTTGAGATACGACATCTCACACTAACAAAGCTCCCTAATAAAATCTTTCCTCTCGTGACTTGATTATGGGTCTAAAGGTCATATTCCAAGAGTGAAAACCTCCAGAAAGGCTCCCTTTCCTCTATTCTGTGGGCACTCTTTGTGTAACACATCTCTAGAATAGGGTTTAGAACAGTATATTCATTAATCATCAGTTAGGCTTCGCCCAACCCATTTTTAGGATTTGCACAGGCTTTTAAATGCATATATCTGTTGCTGTCATCTGGGAATGAACACTAATGGTCAAAGTTGTTTCCTTCCAAATTTCTTGGCTTGTAACTTGCCTGCTTTGCTTTCATTAGTCTCTCTTCAGTCTGTGTGTCTTTGAAGAGCTCACACCCAGAAATGTGTATTCACCCATGTATTTACCACTTGTGCACCATCACTGCCATCATCACCATCTGTTTCAAGTACCTGCACCTTAAAAAGCACACCAGCACAGTCTGAACCACATTCTGGGCACCATTAGCACTGATACCAGGTCATGATTTTCTTCTCATTATGAGAATAAGAGCTTAGTCTTGTGCACTGGCAATGCACTATGGTATAAATCTATGTTTTATCTCATGCACACAAACAAAGCTACATTAAATCACTCATCCTGAACTGAAAACAAGGAGAAATCAGCTTGGTCTCTCAGGATAAAAATGCAGATAGGCACATATATATTTATATAATGATGTATTTGCAGCCACCACGAAGCAGAATAAGAACAAAGAATAAGACAAAAAACAACAAAAAATGAAGAATTTACCTTTTTTTAAAAAAAAAAATTTTTTTTTTTTTTAGTGAAATTAGGATGTTTTAGTCATTGGTCTTAGTGCCTGTTTTTATTTCATATATTTTTTTGTGGTTCACTTAATTTAATCTAAGGCAGCTCTGCAGTGTTTTTAAATAGTTTTTTTTGTTGGGAAAATGTATTATGCTGATGATCCATATGGAGAGGTGTGAAATAGTTATAACCACCAATTTGTATATTCCAAATCCTAAGTACTTTTATTTTTATGCTAACACATTTGAGAGTTTGTGAAGCAGAAGCTGAAGTAACGCTACACTCTGCAAATGGAGATGCTGTGTCTCATTAGAGCAAAAACTTTGCCTTAGATTTATTATAAGACTTTTCATTGGCAGATCAGTGCATGTTTATGCACTTGTGCAGACAGAGACTCAGTCATGTCAGATCAATAAATATTACTAGTTTGGTTTTTTAAGAAGGGATCTCCAAAAGAAGCAAACTGAGGGTCAGAATAAATAGGTGAGAGAAGGAAAATTAACTGTCACTATTTCTGACTCTTTAGGATTACGTTACCTTACATTTATCCATATACCAAGATATCTGTCTGATAAGTTGTGTTAGAAATATGCCTTTTATTCATATAACTTCCTACTATCAAATAAGTTTGTGCACCAGGGAAGTCATATAAATAAATGAAATTCTTTTAATCCAGATACAGTTTTCACATTCAGATGTGAAATCATACAGATCAATTAAATACTACTTCTTTTAAAGTCTACCATAATGTACTGAGTTAGGATCACCACAATTAATGTTAAGTGGGTGGTGGCACAGATAACTGTAAAAAATCTGAAAGAAGTATCATTCTGTATTAAAATATCTACTTACCAGTGATAAAAACAAGCTTTCACTCCTTAGGCTAAGTGTCCTTTCGCACACTTAGCATTCACTGAACTTCCAAAGCCTTCCCCCAAGCATATTGAAGCTGGGATGAGTGCTTTACAGTAGAGATGACTTCAATGGTTGTGAAGTTCTGGGGAGAAATGTAAAGGGAAGTTTCCCAGGACAGTTACAGAACCAACATTAAAAGTAAATCTGACAAGCTTCTATTAAAGATTAAGACTGTAGAGGTCATCCAGTTCTAGGTGTTTGTATGGAAAGAAAACCAGAGAGAAACATTCAGCACTGTCTCTGAAACCAACAAATGTTGAAAGAATGACATAATGTTTCACTTTCAAATGCTCTTGATTTAAATTAATCACTTAAATGGCAAGAGTTCTTGAAAGATCACTTTGCTGTGACATGGAAGCCACAGAGAGTAGTGAGCAGCAAGTAAAATGTAGTTCGAATGATATGCGCCAGAGACATCAATAAGAAGCCATTCATCTCAGGCACAGCATTAAGGAGATGAAATGTATTAGAAATGGATGTAGTCAAGCTGGGCAAGAAGAATTAGAGACTTGGAGGTAATGATACAGTGTTCTCATAAAAAAACATACCTAGAAAAGGAGGGAGAGAAGATAGAGTAAACAGGATGCTGGAATTAGTGTTTTTAAGGCATATAGCAAGTAAGTGTCTCAGAATTTCAGATAAAATTATGTCTTATATTACACTGAATAGATTTGTGCTCAATGAATTTGAGCCCTCTATTCCCCCAAAAATCATCACAACAGCACACAGGAGAAAGCTGACAGGTGTTGATATCTTCTCGACATTTCTTACCACACACATAAGTTATTTATGACAGATTGAGATATGCCTGGCCAGTAAGCACCAGCCCTTGAACACCCCCTTTCCTGTAGAAAAAGGAAACATATTTTGTTTCACAACATATTGTTGACCTGTGTCTGTAACTACAAAGTGACTGTTGAGCAGCACATAGCATTGCCATTGTATCCCTTCAGCCATACATGCCTTCTATCAACAAGATTTTCCTGGTTTAGTCTTTTTTCTGACTTGTTATCAATTGTAAATATCAGTATATTAATTCATATTATTAACTGTATATCAGTTCAAATGTTACATTTTGTATTTGGTGTGCTTTTACGTTTGGAGTTTTTATTTGTTTATTCTATATTTTTTGTATTTCATGTCTATTTTGTATTTCATGTCTAGGAAACAAGCACTACTCTACTTGGTGAAGGACTATGCAATTTGATCTTTCAGATGGAATAGAGAAGTGACAAATTGAAACTAGATCAGCAATACTCAAGTGTGGAACTAGACAGGAGTTCTATATGGAAAAGTGTTGCTTTGAACTAAAGTTGTGAAAAGCAGAAAATTATGATTGGCCAGCAGCTTGTCCCATCAGCTACTATATTTTACCTTATTTATTTCTGGTGGCTTTATAATGTAAAATTATCTCTTCTTCTGAATGGACTGCTACTTTTGGTGCGGTACTGACCCCTCAGTCACCACTGGTCTCACGATGTGTTAAATAAGCTGACAGAGTTCTGTGAAGCTGATAGAGACTTTTCAACAGAATTTTCCTATTCTCCTCTGGCACTGCTCTGGCCACTCTGCCAGATGGAGCTGCCAGGATAAGTCTTCTGTACCACCTTTAAAAATACTTCCTAGCAAACACGGCACTGATATACCAAGACTTTGAAAGAAAACTTCTTTAAGCATTAAAGCAATGACACTGAAAAATATACCAAATCTCCTTTGAAGACACTAGTTGTGCAAATGCATCTTTTGTATCAGAGAAGCTAAAAGAGGTTTAATTTTTCTCTGCAGATATGTCAATACAAATTTTTGGTATCTTGTTTTAGAGAAGCAGACATTTGTGTCATATTCCAATTAATGCAGTTAAAGATTTTGGATTTTTCTTTGCTTTGAGAGGATTTTTTGTGATTTTGTTTGTTTTGTTTTGGGGTTTTGTTGTTGTTTGTTTTTTGGTTTGGTTTTTTTTTGGGGGGGGGTTGGGTTTTTTTTTGTTTGGTTTGATTTGGGGTTTTGTTGCTGGGGTTTTTTTCTTGTTTTTGTTTTTGGTTTTTTGTTTAGTCTTTTTTTTTAATTATTTACAAGGTTTTGTGTGAGTATAAGGCAATTTGCTATAGCATTGAGAATTATACTGGTAGTTGTGTCTCATCCTCCTGAGGGTAGTGAACTTACACTCATACACTACCATTTCTGCATGCCCTAGAGGTGACTGTAACCTTTTATTGATCAGCTGATTGAAGATAAATGACAGAGATGCTGGTACTGCAGTTTACATCATTAACATGGTCAGTAAAGCATGAATTGTTCAATAAGGAGTTTATCTTTTTTCATTTTACACTGTTCTTTTATCATTTTTATGATAGAGAGCAAATTTTCAGACACTAACCAGGTAGATTAACTTTAAAGATCAGATGTGTGTGTGTGTTAGTTGTCAGAACTAAGTGAAATCTGATAGTTTAAAGATATCTAATAAATGTATTTCACATGAAGAAAAAAAAGTTCAATGATAATTTTTCTTACTCTATTTTTTTTTCAGTTTCCTTTTGCCTCATACTTAATGGATGCTGTTCTGGAAAAATTAAACGAGAATAAGTTAGTAGAACAGTATAGTTCCCTCATGAAGCACACTGTATGATATTGCTAAGATTTATATTTGCAAAGTGTGACTAAAATGCATGCTGTGTCTTTCATCTTCTCATAAAGAACTGTCAATATGCATGTTCAATACACACAGAACTAATTAATTGTTGAACAAGAGGAATTAATTAAATTCCTATTAGAAAGAAGTGTGGCATTTGATTCCTGAAGAGAAAAATTGCTGCAAATCAATGCAAAGCTCAGAATTATTTTCCTTGAAATTCATTGGCAGTGAACACATGTGCAGTCTTTGTGGAGAGAGGATGTCTTTGTTATGACTAATACACATCTGTACAATTTGAAACAAAAAAAGGCAGCCAAGTATCACCTGATTGTACTAATCAGAACAGTAGAAGTAGCATTTACAATGGAACTGGGAGTATCACTGGGATTTTGAACATGTAATTTCTTTTAGCTTTTTTGTAAATCCCAACTTTATGATATACGCTACATAAAAAGATATGCTTTTATGTTAGAAAAATGAATGGAGTAATTGTGGAGTAATACAGGAAAAGTTGTACTTTCTTCTGAGCATACTGGAGCATAATGTGTGCAATGTATTTTAAAAAAAACCAATAAAATAAAGTTTTTTCAATTATGGTTTTTTTCACTAGTAGAGCCAGTTCTTTCACAGCTAAAAAGCAGCTACAAGCTCTCACTTGCCTTAGGAAAGTTGTGTAGAGTTTAATCAGTTATTTCTGCCACCAAGATTGCTAACAAATTAATGGCTGCTGCTTCACATTTTTGTTCTTCGAGTTTGAATTACTCTGGACCAACCCACCTGATAAAAAAACAAGGCACAAGTTTTTGAGTTCAAGTGTTAATAATGTTATGTGTCTCTTTTATGGATATCAAGTTGTTTTACAGCAGATATCATTATCCATATTGGGGGGAAATCAGAATAAAGATCTATTTGAACTAAGTTCACGTAAATGAAGCATGAAACAGACGTTTTCTGCATGTTGGTCCATTGCTTTTCCTAGGATGTAATAATGTATCTTCTAATTTATGGAATTCACTATTTGGTGTCTCTGACAAAAGAAAGACATCTCTAAATTCCTGCTTCATTGCACCTGGTGAACACAGGGGCTTGTGAGAATTTTTATTGGAATTAGAGAAAAGCATGCAAACATATTCCACCTGCGCCTGTAAATTAAGACTGGGAACTAACCCTATATGAAAAAACGGCCACATCTTTAGGAATGGTTGACCACCACCTTTTTCAATGCAAGAAATAAGGGCCATTGTATGAAATTATGTGAAATATATTCAAAGTAAGCAAAAGGATGCCACTCATATGCAAATGAAACAGTAGTCAGATTTTTTTGCCTCAGGTTTTACAGAAGCTAAAAATTTGCATGGACTCCAATGCCAATAAAACAATGACCAGACCACAAAAATTAAAGAAGATAAATCCATCAAGACATGTGGAAAGCATGCTCCCATGTTATTCAGTAATTCCAGCAAGATGTATTTGAACATGATTTCAGCAAAATAGCAGCTTAGTGAAAAGAGCTTCAGGAGGCCAAAGATCTCTGAAAACCCTCCCCGTTGTCTTCATTTCAACGTTGCTAAACACCTGCTGGTGCAAGTCTGATCTTGGTGCAGATCTTTAACACTGTCATAGTGATAATTTGTCATACTGAAAATATGGGAGCATCAGCTAATTGACACTGAAAATATGTCTCAAAAAGAAGAAATTTTCCAGATGATATTTTTCTCATAACTTAAACATCTTGCTTTACTGCCTCTGCAAATTTCTGTATCTCTTGGGCAACTGGGTACAGAGACATCTTTTCTTGGTGCAAGTGCAAACAAGAACACTCCATAATGAAATTATTATCTACATCATCTGAAAAGAGAGAGCAAAATGAAATCCTTAAACCCAGCTGGAGACAGATTTATGCACAAATGCTGCTGAAAGTATAACACTTATGTCTTTCTGAAAACTTTGATGGAGAGTTTGTCAAATATCTTTGAAGATCTTTCTTAATATTTTAAAGGTATTTTAATGGTATTTTCATTCAAAAATTATTTTCTTCTCTAATTTGATATAAATAAATGAAAATGTAAATACCAGTCAACAGTTTTCAGAGATAAAAAGTCAGGTAGCTTGAGAGATATTTGTAAGGACAACAAAAATAAAGAAATAAATGTTTCCTTTTGCTAACACAGTTGTTGAGTTCTGTCTGGGATGAACATAGTTGTTTTTCCTGCTTACTTGATCTTTCCTGCACCAGCAGAGCAGAAGAAAGTTTCCAAAAATATCTTTATTACTGTAAAAAGATTAAAATTCTTTTATGACTATTTTAAAAATCCCCTTACGCTAGAAGCAAGCTGGTAACACTGAGTGAAGAACTAATTCTGATTTGGGGAAAAGCATTAGCTCAACACTTTCAAGATGATATTGCTAACAAAGCTAAACATTAAACATATTAAAGGCAGTGCTGTTTTCAACGAACTATGCCTAAAGACATCCAGAAAACCTACTTACTGTTTTTCTTTTGTTAACGTAGCTTTCTCTCCTGGTGCTGCTTGGTACGGCCTCTAGATGGCAAACTTCCCCAAAAAATAGTCTCGGTGCTCTGATCCCAGCATCCCCTGAGATTCTGGGTCCGGCAGGCCCGTCCCTCGGGCGGACACAGCTGACGTCTGTGCGCTGAAATTAATGGGCTGTTTGCGGTCATTGCATACAGTGACACAAGGGTGAGGCCCTGAAACACTGCAACTTTTTTATTCATACAAAAATGTTTATATATACACACACACACACAAACGTGTGTGCGTGTTTATGCACACATTCATTAAAAATGAAATATGCAAAGTCCTACAATGCTTCAAAGTTGTTTAAATGCTTAGCCCTTTCAAAAAATCTTCATTATGCAGTAGCAGGTCCACGTGAGGGTGTGAGAGACTGAAATGTTAAAGGCTAAAGTCTCAAACAATCAGGTGTTTTGCTGTCGATGCTCAAGGAAACAACTGCTGTGCAGGGTGTGTCAGCACCAGAGGATGACCGTGACAAATCAACTTTTGCTTAGCAAGAAGCTGGGATTTGAGCTACATAAGAAAAGAGGCTGATAAGCAGATCCTGCAAGGTGGGATAATGTTTTTAATTCCAGCAATGTCATCCCTTGCACAACTGGCTCAGCTGTAAAACTCCTCACCCCGCTCCTGCCTGGAAAAGCTACTGGGACATTCATATTATTCAACCTTTCTGATAAAGTGTAATTGGCTTTATTATGCTGACCTGAGAGAAGGTGTCATAAACTGTCAAAGACCCCCAAAACGCCCCCAGAGTAATTTCTGGGGCCTTCCACCAGAGGAATAGGCATGATCCACAGTTTTACAACATGATTCACAATGTTGCATCAGACAGTGTAAAAGGGCACTCCAGGGGAAGTACCTGGGTGTTCCCCCTCAACGTGAGTGTATATTAACCAAGTGAACTTTGTGTTTTGTGGTCTTCCCCTACCCCAGACTGATAAAGACTGTGACCATTGCTGTAACCAATGGACATTAAAATTGCAGCTATGAAGTCTCATTGACAGATCCACAGATAGTGATGTTTCTCTACCATTATCCTTTCTTTCTCTTTCTTACTCTCTTGTCCTAACTTTTTCTCAAAATATGTTGTAAGCCAGACTAAAAAATTCCAGTCAGTGTCTTAGCAAGTGCCTTGTTGTGTCTGGATAATTGGCTAATTTTAAGTTTGCCAAGTTCAAGTTTGTGAAGGCCTTACTTACTTTGTTGGTGTTTTAAAATTTTCCACATTGCCCAGAGTGAATTAAACAATGTTCCCCTAAGCCTGCCGAGGTGATTTGGGCATAACTGAGAGCCTCAAAGATAATCTGAGGGCTGGAGCACCTTTCCTGTGAAGAAAGATAGTTGGGATGATTCAGTGTGGAGAAGAGGAGGCTCTGGGGAAACCTTAGAGCAGCCTTCCAGTGCCTAAAGGGGGCCAACAAGAGGGCTGGAGAGAAAGTAGTAGTAGGATATACAGGAATGGCTTTAAGTTGAATAAGAATGTGTTTAGGTTAGCTATTAGGAGGAAGTTCTTTACTGTGAGGATGATGAGGCACTGCAACTGAGGTTGCCCAGGGAAGTTGTGGATGCCCCATGCCTGGAATTTTTCAAGGTCAGGCTGGATGGGGCTCTAAGCAACCTGTGGAAGGTGTCCCTGCCCACAGCAGGAGGTTCTCTGTAGTGTCTATGTTCTCATCCATTGAGTAAGGATCTATTTTTGAGGTTTCCTGATTTGTGATTTGAGAATGCCCAGTGTGTAACTATTTGAAATGTCTTGTAGCATAATAAATGACTGAGAGAGCTGGGAATACTGCTTGACTTCTGCTATAATCACATATTTAGAAATTAATTTTTGTTGCTGGCTATGTTAAGTTTTTGGCTTTTACCTTCAGGATTGCAGAAAGGCTACAGAGTCAGGAAGGTCTGAATTTTAATTCTGCCATACCTTCAGCTATTCTGCCATACCTTCAGCTATTCTCTTTTCTCTTTCCTTTCTTCAACTGAATGAAGATCTAGCTGCACTGCAAGCTACGTATCAGAACAAGGAAAACAAAAGGTAATTTCCATAGCTGTACACAGTTTGTGCCATCACCGTTGGATTGCTCCATGTGATTTAAAATTGATATGTAACTAGTATTTGAAGGTAATATGACTCCAAATGGGCCCAGAGCCAGTTAAGCAAATGGTCCAGCCCAGCTCTTTGAGAATATTGACTTAGTATCTTGGGTTTTAGGTCAAGATAACAACCTTTCTGAGATAAGTGGAGAAGTATTCACATCTTATATGTAAGTCCAGCATTCTGTGAGGGTTTGACAGGTTTAACAGCATGTTTAACAGGTTGGGGAAATTTAAGGCTCCCATCTTGGTGAAAGAATAAGCTTATCAGATTAAGATCCTATTTGTAAATCTCTATCAGACATAAAAAGTGCCTCTGACCTACTGAACCTATTGCAGAGCAGATTTTAAGTTTTTCTGTTACAGGAAAACTCCCTCGGCAAAGGAATCACACAACAGTGTCTGTAATTCTAGATTTTGAGGGATGAAAGATTTCCTTCATGATTGTTTGTTGTGGAGGAAAACAGAACTTTTAGCATAAAACTCTTCAATTTGTATTTAAAAACAGTACTCAAGCTGAAGAAATTATGTAATAGAGAGCCCAGCTGAGTAGCTCTATGATCAAGAATTCTCACAGCTCAAGATTTACCATTGAAATTTTCTAAATTCAGTTTCAAAAGCCTGATTAAAAAAAAAAAAAAAAAAAAAATCCTTCATGCCGGTAATGAAGGTTGCGAGCTAGACAGAACTTATAAGTAAGTCAAGGTGAGCATGTGGGGGCAAAGGGCATGAGTGGACCTCAAGTCTTATAATGCATCTTTGATGTATTTTTGCCTATTGTTCATTCTGCAGAAAAACTTTTTAAAATGTGTCAAGTAATAAAACTCAGTATGTGATGATAATTGTTGAAATAGTAGTGCTGTTTCCTTTTTCTCTTTGATCTTTCTCTAGTTATACATGCACAGTCTACATATACCCTCTTAGCTACAACTTTGCATTAGGAAGCCATGTTTAACTGTTTTTTTCAAGGAATTAGCCTTATTCTATAAGGAATTTTTCATCTATTGATAACCACACATCAGAAATACCTGTAACAAACAGGAGCTCTATCTTATCCATGTGAAAATCAAGGTTTGAAGGTGTCAGTTGAAAAAGTAATTATTTTTACACTAAAAATATTGATTTTTTTTGTATGAGCTGCCTTTTGTGAATGCAAATTGGAGAACAATATTGACCTTTTAGAAAGGCTTGGGTAAATGGTTAGCTTATTTATGTAACTCACTAGTTCTATTAAATTGAATTTGGAATGTTCATGTAGTGAAGCTGCTGATTCTGAACTTGTTTTTAAAATGAGAATTTTTAACTTTTGAAGAAAAATAATACATGAAAAATTAAAACTGGTGTTTTACTAGCATAATATTGTACACATTTACACAATTTACACAATTTACTGATTTGGAAAGTGCAATCCTGTTTTCTCTGTACTGTCTACCCTTGAGCATCTGGCTCAAGAGAGGAATTTCTCTTGTCAATGTCTCTGTTTTCATGCATGCTTTCCCAGGTCTAAGAAGGCTGTGGGGCTACTAACTGGCACAAGCAGCACATGATCTAGCTCTGGAGAACTGTGGCATTAAGAACAGGAGAGTTTAATGTTCTGTCACAGATACTGTATGAGCTGGGGCTCACCCACTGTCCTCCCTGGGCCCTGAAATGTGCCTTCTCCAGGAGCAGTCTCCCCCAGCACATGGATCCAGAAGCTGTGAGAGCAGGCTGCTGACAGCCACACATTGAGTGGCAGCCTGCAATCATCAGACAATTGAAGTGATGATTCATGTCCAGCATCAGCCCAGGAAAGCCTAACAGGAGACAGGACTGGAGACAAGAATTCCTGCCTTGGCTGAGGCACTTTTTCTTGCTTTTCCTGCAGAGCAGATTCCACTTCCCACTTTAGCCCATCAGGCTCCCTTGTGCTGCTTCTCTCTTAGCTCTGCTTTGAATCTTTGCTCTTTCTTGGCACCTGCTCTGCTTCCAATCTGATTTTTCCAAGCCTTCACAGTTAAGATTACATGGTTGTGAAATTAATGAATTTGTATGTTATTGTTGTAGCTATTATTATTTTAGAAGTAATCTGTATTTGATAAGAATGCCTGTGAAGTGATAGTCTGAACTAGAGCTCATTAAAAAAAATATATAGTACATCAGTTCAACACTGTCTGAAGATCATGATCTGTAGAGACAGAAAAATGAAATGCCATGGAAATCTCATGGAAGAGATTCTATGGTATGTCAGTTCAAAGGGAAAAGAAGCAATGATAATTCTTTAAATATTTTGCCAACAAAATTCTCTCCTTCAGAGGAAGTTTTTAGTGGGGCTTCCTATGGAAGGAAGTGGCCACAGAGTAGTTTCTCAGCATTCTAATGTGGGGACAGCCATTCCCTGTCCCCACATTAGAAGGCTGAGAATATAGACTTCTCTTCCAAGCAATGAATGGGCAGGGAGCACATTGTTTGCAACTGATATGAGCTGCCACTAAGAGAAATAGGAGTCAAATGAGCTTTTTTTTTTTTTTTTTTTTTTTTTTCCCCCAGGACACAGAATTTCTTAGATCTCTGTGGTCGTCTTCCTTTTCCATGTTTAGCACTTGCAATTCTGTAGTTGAATTTAAAAACTAATGTTTCTACAAGATTTTAAATTAGTGTGTATTAGTGGACATGTGTGCTATACACTGGGAAAGGTAAATTAGGAACTGAAGTATTAAATCATCAGAGTGCTTCTTTAGGTAAATGAGCTCATGTCTAACACTGGGTGGCTCTGAAGTACACATTATGAAGCCAGGTAGGATATAGGAAGTGGCTAAGTTCCATTATAAAGCTTCATTCTGGATGGAACTAACTGGATAAGGGGTTTTCATGGTATTAACCTCTCCCAAAATAGTATTTCTTTAAGGTGCTATGCAAAGAGGATTTGTAAGTCGTCTGTGAGGTCTGATTCTGATTTTATCCTGGCATTATGACAGAAACTTAGCAGGCGCTTGACAGTTTAAAAATTTATATTAAGAATTCAAAGCAGAGTGCAAACTCTATCCTGACACAGTGTGGACTAAGTTTCTGTCTGGTTTCATGGAGAGCTTTTTTACCTACTGACTGACATATGCAGTTTTCTGAGAGTTGAATATATGCCTTCTATTTAAGAGGGATATTTCAATGTTCATTAATATGAAGAATTTGCAGTGGTGTAACCCAGATGAGGACATGAACTGAGGATGTGCTGAATTTTAAGCACACTAGAAGTTCTCTGGGTATTAAATATCCTCTTGCTTCACAACTGACTGTGTGAAAAGAATGAAGAATGATGCTGCAATGCAAGCACCAGATGACTGTCAAGGTCTCCTTCCTGCCTTCTCATATCTGTGCCTACTGTATATTCCCCAGAATAAAAGTCTCTTAACATTCCATTTTGGGGTGATTTTGAAGAAAACATCTAGCCTGAATCTTTGCGTTTTTCTTACTCCTAGAATCTCTGTGTCTTCAGAAGTCTTGTGTTTAGCAGAGCAATAAATGGGCAGGATCCCTCCTCTTTTGTATGTGTCAAAGACCTTGTGAAGTCCCTAGTCATTTGCTATGACACAGAGGCCATCTGCAGGAGTTGGGCTGATTCCTTCATGTAACTCTATTTAAAAAAAAGTCATAATATTTCAAATAAGGAAAATATTTACGTTCCTTACAACATAATTGATGTTGCAAGGAATACAAGTATTTTCCTTGTTTCATTGTTCTTTTTGAAGTCATAATGGTTAATTTTTAGTCTTGTCCTTAACTGCATGCTGTTAGTTTTGATGCTTGTACTACCTTGGAATATGACCCTGTTATTTTGTCAGAGATACATAAAGTATCAGAGACTGCTCAGTTTATACCAAAAAAAATCATTTTCCTCAAACAGTAGGCATAGCCCAGTAATAATATTAAGATTATAATTTTTATAGCAGTGTCTCCTCAAGTTTTAGTGAGGAACTTCCCCTTTCAGGCACCCACACTGCTTTTCCTACATTTTAATTCTCCTTCCATGCTGTGTTGTAGCAGTCTCCTGTGCTGGTAGGTTTTACATGAGATACCTGATCTAGAAGACTAGAGATTGTTTTGAATCTATGATCAAAGAACTGGAAGTTTGTGCAGATGCTATGATAAGGATGGGAAAACTGTCCAACAAGGAGATAAACTTAGAAGCACTTTTTAGTAGTTAAGAATTTGTCTTATAAGCAGTTCCAAGAAAAAAGCCCACTAATAAAGAATAGGGTTTAAAAAAGTATATATTTATATAATTCATAAAGTGAGATGCAAACATCATAATATACTTTTTAGATTATTCAATTTTAAATTCTAACATCAGTGAGTCATTCCTTCACTTCCTATTTCCTCAAAACTTCTACAAAATTTTGTAACAGGGACAGGGACAAGTACTTTTAAGCTCTATTCTTCTGAAACCTGCCAACTGAAAAAACAATAGTGACTCATTGTTCTTGTGTGTGGTTATTTGCTGTGCAATATTTTTTGATAGCATGTGAAATGCCACATACAGAAACCAAAATAAATATGCCCCTCATTATGGTCTGTAGTTTGAAGTTGTAAATCCTGAAACACTGATAAAAATACAGTGACTTTCCTATGAGTGAATGAAAAGTGTCTCACCTTTTCATCAGCTGCTGATGTCCCTAAGTAAACAATTACTTGATCTAAAAGGAAATGTAGATGGAAAGAAAAACAAGCCTTCCTTCCTGTGAAATGTCCAATGGCATTTACAGGGGCTACACAGAAGTCTATCAAACTAAGCAGAGGAAAATAAATCAATTGTAACATGTCTATAGATTGTCCCACAAAATAATGCTGATCGATGCTCATGAAATTTTCAGTATAGTTCAACCCTGAGAAGCCTCAAATTTTTCTGACATTGCAGTGGTTTATATATCATTTTTATTGGCTTAATGAAATATACATGTGTACATTGTTCCTAGCCTGCCCTTGACTCTTCCTAATGAGCTCATCTTTTTGTAGCCTTCATTTGCCATAACAATCACCTTAAGGCAGCAAGGAACAGCATAAATAATTTGATAACTAGTGGGAGTTAAACTTGATATTAAGATGTATTCTAGGTATTATATATATTCTAGGCTTTGTAGTCGCCCATTCAAGCTATTTGTCCTAACTCTGCTTATGAAAAAATCAGATTTTATTGATTAAAAAAAACCTAGACAAAATTATTTGACCACAATTATGCTGATCATCTTATTATTTGCTGCTTACTAGTATTTATATTAAAATTTTATAACCCACTGTAAACTCAAGAAAACAATCAACAAGAAAAAGCAGTTTTTAATGAAGAATAGGACTAAGTTTAAGTGTTGATTCCTAATCAAACCCAAGTCACAGGATAAATAACTGTATTCATTTTGTATATGGGATAATACTGAGCTCTTTGAGTTTAGGGAACCAAAAGCAGCAGTGTATACATTGCTGGTTATTCAATCCAAAAATGGTGTTTATTTACACCATGGTTTTGATACTAGAGATACCAGAAGGAGAAAGTGCAAAGATCATAATTTATTTAAATTCTGATGGTATTGTTACAGCAGGATAGACTCATCACTGTGTTTTATTTGCCTTCTTTACCACACTTTCTGGTTTGCTGTGACACTGTTTTTGCCTCCAGTGGTTGATGCATAAGAGCCACAATTGTACAGCCTTTTCCATTGACAGAGCTCATCTGAGCACATATATGTACAATGAATATGCTTTGCTGATGCTTGTAAACGTACAGATTTTATTTTTTGGTTAATTATCTTGGCTAGTAAGAATTGAGAAAAAGAGGGAGCAAGAGGAAGTTACAGTATTTGATCTTCCCAAGCCATTGCTAAGTGTGATGGGGCCCTGCTTTCCTAGGGATGGCTGAATACCACATGGGAAGTAGTGAATGAATTCCTTGTCTTGATTTGTTTGTGTCCACAGCTTTTGCTTTATCTATTAAACTGGTTTTGTCTCAAGCCATGAGTTTTCTCACTTTTACTCTTCCAGGTCTCTCCCTTATCCCCCCAGAGTGGTAGTGAATGATCAGCATCTGGGGACTCAGTTGCCCACCAGGGTTAAACTCGGCACTTGTCTTCTTCTGATATTGTTTCTTGTCAAATGAAATGCTCAGTTACAGAGTGCTGTGAACACTTGCATAGCTTCATTACAGACTCTGACTTCCTGTTCCTGAAAGTCTTACTGCTCTGTCAGAAATTTATTGTGTTCGCCCCACCTCACCTGATTCATGACGTCTCTGAACTTCTTGTCCCAGAATCTGCTCCTGATCTGCTCTCTCAATAGGTGTTCAGTCCTTCAAAATCCTAAGATCGTTTCTTTTTTAATGAGGTTAGCCACATGCTCTTTTTTTGCACTTTCCTTAAAATAGAACTTTTTCTTACATTTCACTTTTTGTATGAAGTGCTAGTCTCACTGGTTTCATAGAATTCAGTTACCATTGCTCAACAACTACAAGGCATTTAATTCATCATGTGCTTGAAAAACAAATATCATCCTTTATTCTGCTTGCAAACTGAGGTTTTGTTTAAAATTTTTTCAACACCCATGTCTACAGCCTCAAAGTCTGTACTCCTCTCTACAGATTTTAAACCATATTTGGGCTTTTAGCTGCTCCATCTTTCCCATTACAGTTTCTTTCCTATGTAAGTGATGACCAGGTAGTGTGGTTTTACAATCTCCCTAAACCAACAGAATAACTGGCTGCCATTAATGGTAATGATCTCTCCATTACTTCCCTGCTTTGGCTGCACATCCTGCTAGATAATCTATGGCCTGGTGCTAACAGCTATCTAGATAAGTGAAAACTCAACCTTTTTCCTTTTCTTTGGCTCCTTTTCAGCTGTGAAAGTTTCCTGATCCAGACTGTCATACAGATGCAGAAATCCAGTCTGTCATAGCATAGATATGAGATAGGAGGGAAGGCAGAAAATCCACAGGCCTGAGGAAAAGGAAAAAGTATCAGAAACTTTGTCTTAATCTTTCTACTAGAAATCTATTTACCGTGTGTTCACCTTGTACAGCAAGATGCTCCATCCAGATTCAGATGTAATACTGAGCTTTTAAATTCAGGCTTTTCTATGTGATAAGACTTTTGACAAGAGATGTAAAATCCCTTTTGATTTAAATATAATAAAGATTTCACAGTAGTCCTTGTTGGTTTTTGTGTGCCTAATATCTTTCAATCTGTTTAGGCATGTGTAGACTGCATGGGTAGAAGACCCTGCAAGCAGAATTTGGAACATGTAGAAAACTAATTAGTTTCCATATGACATGGGGAAAGTAATTCAGGCAAACCAGTCCCATTGTTTAAATGCTGAGCTTTATAAAACAGTCCTCAGTTTAGCCTTTGTGTGTTGGATGTCTGCACCTCTGTTTCTGACCTAGTGGCTATGTCTAGACTGTAGATTTTATAGGTCACCTCACAGTAGTGTAAGAGCATGCTGGGTTGACTCTGGG
This sequence comes from Cettia cetti, assembly GCA_013401135.1. NCBI lineage: Eukaryota > Metazoa > Chordata > Aves > Passeriformes > Sylviidae > Cettia > Cettia cetti. Next base: position 80,674 of record VZUI01001582.1, read on the forward strand.
TGGATACCCAGTGCTGTCCAAAGTTTCTCCATCACTCCACCTCCTCAGCTGTACAGGAGAGAGAAAATATAATGATAGTCTCATGGACTGGGATCAGGATGGAAAGAAATCATTCACCAATTACTGTCAGAGGCAAAATAGACTAAGCTTAGGGAAACTAACTCAATTAAAACACCTTCACCCTATCCCTCCTGAGACAGGAGGGATAGGGTGAAGGTGTTTTAATTGAGTTAGTTTCCCTAAGGCTCAGCTTTTCTCCAGTTTGTTCTCTACCCCTCCCCAACAGCAGCAGAGGTGCACTGGAAATGGAGGTTGTGGTTAGTTCAAAATTTATCTGTACAGCTCCTTCCTCCTGTCTCTTCCCTTCTTCCAGTGTGGGGTCCTTCCCATGGGAGACAGTACTCTATGAACTTTTTCAACATATATCCTTACCCCAGGCTGCAGTTTCTCACCAAGTACTCAGTGTAAGTCCCTCATGATTTGCCATCCTTCAGGAACAGGCTGCTCCAGCGTGGGTTCCCTGAAGGGTCAACAGTTGTGCTGCATACCTGCTCCAGCCTGAGTTCCTTTCCATGGGGTCACAGCTTTGTTTGGGATTCTACCTGCTCTGCTGTGAAATTTTGCATGGGTTGTAGCTGGGTATCTCCTCCACCCTGGGCACAGCTGCCTCATCGTGGTCTACACCATGGGCTGCAGAGGAATCTCAGCTCTGTTGCCCAGAGCACCTCCTCCCCCTTTTCTCCACTGACCTGCGTGTCTGCAGGGCTGCTTCTCTCACATGCTCTTACTCCTCTCTCCAGCTGCAGTCACTGTTGCAGTTTTATTCACACCCTGCTCTGCTCTCCATCCCTCCACTCCTTACACAAGTCTCAAAGCCCACTGTCGCCAGTGGGCTGGCACTGGCTCTGTCAGACATAGGGACAGGTTCTGGCAGTTTCTCAAAAAGTCAAAAACAACCAAAACCTTGCCATGCAAACCCAAGACAAATGGCAAAAGTTTAGCAGAGCATCACAAAACTTGTCATGTGCCTTCTGCAGGTCACATAAAAATACCAAGAATTTGTTCACAAAAGAACAAATCAGTCTCAAATTCAATAGGAAAATGGTTGTCTCCAGGAAGTTTTGGATTAAGTAGCACCCGAAGCACCATTTCGATAAGTTCTCAAAATAGTGACTGTATCATCTCATTAAAAAAACCCAAAAAACAAACAAACAAAAAAAAAAAAAACAACCCAAATACAAAGTAAATGCAAGAACAAGAAAAATCCCCACCGTTGCTACAGCATTGTTAAAAAGTACTTTGTGACACAGAATTTCAAAATGCTTTACTCTACCAGGACAAAAAAAAATATTGTTTGTATCTATAGAGTGCGTGATTTTGGTTTTCTTTTTCCTGGAGAAAGATATTAGAGTTCCAGGGATATATGAAGAGTTCACACCCTCACTGTAAAGATCATGACACAAAGAAGGAGCGTGTCTTGAGGTTAGCAAATGATGTTGTAACTGCTTTTAAATCAGCCTTTGTTTTAATTTGAAACCTGAACACAGGACACTGCTGCAGCATTTATAAATATACAGGGTATAGAAATGAAAGAAAACTATTCTTCATATAATTGTTTAAAAAGGCAAATAGAAATGTTTTCTTTTTCAATTTCTGGCTGAAAAGCAAAGTTGCTTATCCATTAATAACTAGGTCATAGTGGATTCAAAGCTGGCAAAGGAATTTTCTCTTGTACTCAGTTTTTTCCTCTGGAAACTTCATGCAGATTATGATCACTGCACTAATCAAAGACGATAGCACTTTGGGAACATCCTATAATTCTGTCTTCCCTTTGGAAATGACTTACTCTTATAGAGGTAATAAGGTATTTCTTATATTTAAGGAACCATTTAGCATTATTCAAAATCTCTAACTAATCTTTCTCTCATCCAAAATAAGGCAATATGTGAATTTCCATCTGAAGCCTCTCCATACATTGGTTTTTATATTTAGAATAAAAAAAAAATGTTGGTAACCATATCTCATAGAAGCACATATATGAAAATTTTTCTCATGGGATTAGTGAGACCAGACACTACAGTAATCCACTTCTTTTAGCTGATAATGTGTTTGGTGCCACTGATGCCACCACTTTATCCCTCAAAGAACCCATAAATACAGGACATTATTTTTAAGAAGTTTGTTTAATGACTTGGACATTCACTTTTCTAGTTCCCTTTCTACCTACCATCAGAAAGAATGGTATCAACCCAGCTGCAGGTAACTTCCTACTGCATCCTCGTGACTGGAGGGAAAGAAACAGAAAGATCAAAGATGGCATACAGATGAAGTAAAATCTAACATGTAAATTGGAGAGCAAAACAGCTTTCAAGAGGAATCAAGACAGAAGTATAACAGTGCACCAAGAAGATAAAATATTCAGGGAAAGAACGATTATGAAAGAACAAAGAGAAAAAAAACAGTAAGAAAATAGTTTTGTGAATGAGGGTCAGGAGGAAATAGACAAAGAAAACAAATTTCATTGTTGTGAATTTGTAAATGACTGCTTTGAAAATGTATGTGAAAGACTGTTCCCTGAATGATTAATACATGTTGGGTGTCTGATATGATGTATTTTTTTAGCCTCTTTCTACAGTGGCATAACTGGAACTATCTAAACATATGATAAAAATATTGTTAAAAAAATGTAATAGAGAGATCAGAATAGGAATACGAAGGTTTGGATTTGGGGCTCTTTGTCAGTACTCCATAGAGTAACAATTGTGTTTGGTCTTTTTCCATATGCTATGAATAACTCCTGAAAGCACGATGTTGAGATTTCAGAAGTGATCTAAGGGTTTGTTAATAGCTGTGAAAACAAAGCTGCAAAATTTTTAGCCTAATATTTTTTGAGCACAGTGTCACAATATACAGTTTCAGTACTTAATTTCTCTGTGGCAGTTATTCTATACTGTTTTTGCTTTCTAAACATGTCTACTAATTGTGATGATATGAGAGTTTAATGCACTGAGGGTTTTTTACTGTTAATGCTAATCCACTGACCTTAAGCAGCTTGAACTGAAGATATTTATAGTTTGGCACTGTCTGAGGTCTTGGATGTTGAATGGGAAAGCAGTAAGCTCTTCCTTCAGTTGTTCATTTGTGACTACCAGCTTAGACTCCTGACATTCCATCAATATCTGGGAGCAGGTGTCGGGTTTTTTCTTGTGTTCGCTAATGTTGCTGAAATATTTAAAATTACATTAGTGAGAATGGTCTGATGACAGCACTGTGCTACATGACCCATGATCCCGGGTCAGCTTCCAATTTCCAAGCATTACAACAGCGGCAAGTGCAGAGCACTTACATTTTGAGCAGTTCTGAAGTCCCTAGGGGGCTCTGAAAGACAAAAAACAGATGCAAAAGAGCATTTAAGTGCTTCTCTTTATAGCAGGCCTAAGACAAATCTTATTCTTTTTCATTATTATTCTTCAAAAGATAATAAAGAATTAGTTTTTAATACTTGGATGAATTTATTGCAGAATCTGCTTTTATAATTGTTCTGGTTTTGGTTTTGTTTTGGGTTTTTTTTAACATTTAAATTCACGAAGCCAAATGAAATTTTGGGAGATAAAAATGATTCCACACAATTTCTATCTCCTCTGCAGCAAGCCTGACTTTCTCACTAGTCTTAAATTTCAGTTTACAAATGAAACTGTGCACAAAAATAGGGATTCTTAAAAAGGATCTTACTTTTAATATGGATGTTTAATTTAAGAATTATAGACCAAGAAGAAGTAGAAGGAGAGTTCAGGGCAGAATGTCAGTAATACATTTCAGTTAATCTGCTAAGCAAGGACTGCACCCCTGAAAGTTTAAAACCATCTTTTAGGAGGTCCTTCAAGTCTGCAAGGAAAGGTATTTCCTTTTACTGGATGTGCAGACAGGCATACTTGGAAAAATAAGCCTTCTGCAAAAAGTTATGGACACTTTAAATGTACCAAAAACCTGCCTGATTTTACCAATGTTATCCTTTGTTCTAACAACTTACCCAAAAAATATGACCTGTGTGCATTTCAATAAAATATTATAGGTACTTAATTAAATACAGTTCATTTTTGCTTTTTACATACATGTCTTATGGAAGTTTCTTTGGGACTTCAGCAAAGCTTGCCTCTATTTGGTTAACTGGGAGGGGAGGTACCACCCATGTTAACCAGATTTCTCTTTCCTCCCTCACTCCCACATAGTATTTCATTTAGAAAATATTTTCAAAATAGTTTCCAGCAAAATTATTTTTTAAAAATGTTGAATGTTTATACCAACGTATTTTTATTGACTCTGAGGTATTGTTTTGGCAGTTTAGCAAAGCCTCAGTGTATATTGCTGCTACATTTAAAAGACAAATTGACTGATTGCAGTGAATGTGGCATTACTGGCAAAGAGGTTATGTTGCAAACATAACAAACCTGCAAATGATGTCTCTTTCAAGCCATAAGAAAAAGAGATGATTAGAAGGAGATTCTTGCTTCAAAAACTACCACAATTTTTTAAGTTATTGTCTTATTTCAAACTTTTTTTCTTCTAGAAGGCAGCCTTCAAAACTTGCCCCTCTAAACTTGATATTCCACAAAAAAAAAAAAAAAAAAAAAAAATAGGTCACTTCTAAGTTAAAATACATCAAACAAGTGAGTTTTTCAATGAGCAACTGCAGTCTTCTAATGGCAAATTATGAAGAGTATCTGAAATAGATGCAAACTAAAAAGGAAGAAAGAAGATTTATGAAGAAGAGGGAGGAAATTTCAGATTACAAGGATTCCCCAAATATTATAAAATAGGCAACTCAAAATGCTTCTGCCCCTAACTATTTTTATAATTAGCTCTTCAGTCTTTCTTTTTCCCTTCCATCATTATGAGGTTTTCAGGCTATTTTTGTAATGAATTAAATAATCTCTTTATAGCAGTTTACAGTCTCTCTATGGAAACAAAAGTATTGGTAAAATCCGGTGGATTTATCAGGTAAGCTGTGAATTCTGTGCCTTGAAAACCTAACATTATCTGCTGTGTGAGTGTCAGTGTCAATGACTGGTTTAGATACACAAGCTCCAGTTTGTAAGAAGTGGAAATATCTGTCTGTATCTCTCCCATTATAACAATCTGTCTTCTGCATATCTTTTGGGTTTTATAATACAATAAACAAATGTACTTCCCTCCCATGCAGTCTTCTACTATGCCCAAAGCAGTATTAGCAAAATGCCTAATTTTAGGCATTTAATTACTAAGAGTCCACACCTAAGGTGATAATCTACTTATCTTTTAGACACTACTGACAGAATGGAAGGCAGTCATCTGAAAACAGACAGATGAATCAGCTAACTTCTGCTTTAAATCTATCTCTTTGTTAATTAAATAGAGAGATACAGAGGTAGCTTAGATGTACCCTCAGTGACTTCTCAGATGAAACCATGCTGAATGATGTCATACTATAGAGGGAAGAGATGCCATCCAGGTGCTCAGTGACAGGCTTGAGGGGTTGGGCCCATGTGAACCTCATGAAGTTCAACAAGGACAAGTATAAGAAACTGCACTTGTTTTGGGGCAAACCTGAATTAAGACTGGGAAATGAGGTTGAGAGAAGCCCTGCAGAGGATTTGGGGTATTGATCGACATAAAACTGAATATGGCCTGTAAGTGTTTGCTCACAGCCCAGAAAGCCAGTTGTGTCCTGGGCTGCATCCAAAGCCCCGTGGGCAGCAGGGCCAGGGAGGGGATTCTGCCCCTCTGCTCTGCTCTGCTCAGACCCCACCTGCAGGGCTGCATCCAGGACTGGGGCCCCAGCACAGGAAAGACATGGAACTAACAGAGTGAGTACAGAGCAGAGCCACCAAGCTGACCAGAGGACTGGAACTCCTGGTCTGTGAGGAAAGACTGAGAGAGTTGGGGTTGTTCAGCCCAGAGGACAGAAGTTTCCATGGAGGCCTTATAGGAGCTTCCCAGTTCCTGAAGGGGGTTTACAAGAGAGTTGGAGGGACTTTGACAAGGGCATGTAGTGGTAGGACAAGGGCCAGTGGCTGGTGTAGGTTAGATGCTAGGGAGAAATTCTTTACTGTGAGGGTGGTGAGGCACTGGAACAAGTAGCACAGAGAAGCTGTGGATGCAGATCCCTGGCAGTGTTCAAGGCCAAGCTGGATGGGTCTCTGAGCAACTTGATCTAGGGAAAGGTCTCCCTGACCATGGCAGGGGCTTTGAAAAAATGACCCTTAAGGTTCTTTTGAACCCATTCTGTGATTCTATGTCTCTCCTATATATATCTAAACCTGGGTGAGGAGATTATTATTCCTCAATTTTTTTTTTTTTTTTTCTTGTTTTCAATGCAATTTGCTTACAGGAATGGAGAAAGTTCATTTAGTTCAAAGTTCATTTTGTTCCACCTTAGGGATTTCCATAGCTTCATATACTGCAGCAGTTTATGTAAATCAGAGTTGTACTAAAAATGTTATGTGGATTTATCTTTGTAATATCAGACTTGAACACAAAATAAAGGAAGGCTACTTTCATTGAAAAAACTTGGAAGATGCTTATGAATTTGCCAAATACTGTCTCTTTGGACTGTATAGTGCACCAATGACTTGCAAAAGAAACTTTTTTCCCTAACTTTTTTTTGTGCAATGCTTGAAGGTTCAAATATCATACACAAGACTCTGAAAGAACAGAGAAACGTGATAATAATATGTGGAAAAAAACGCATGGTTCTCAAATAACAGGTGGAAGGGGTTGTGAATCGCTTCAACAGTTGGATATTAAACCACTGGCATAAGCATATCCATGAGAACTAGCTAATTTCTGAATTATTCTCAAAAGTAGTGTAATCACTCTCTGGGATGAAGATGATTGTTGTGGGTCTAGATGTCAGAGATAAAACAGGAAACAAAAACCCCAGTACCTTTTGGCTAAAATCTGGACAGGAAGGAATGAAATGAGCTAGCCAGTGCTTCAGTGCTCTATGTCACAGAGTCTCACAGATGACACAATATTATAAAATATTTTCTAGGCAACACTGATGACCCCTTTAGGGGCCTCTTTTACTCAGAAAGAGATGGGTTTGAAGAGTTTGAAGAGTTCTCAAGATCCATTCTTTTCTCACTGATATTCTGTTTCCGCTTCTTGTGGGGCGTTTATATTTATTGCATTTTAAATGCTAAAAGGCTAAAGATTGGAGCCTTTCAGAAAAGATATTATGCTCTGACACAATCTACTGCCTGCTTTTATGATGCTCTGTCTTGCCTACAATGCAATGCAAGATTTGAAGAAGCACCAGGAACTTTGTCTGTTTCACCCTGTCTTGCCTTCTGAGGTTGCATGGAGTCCCTCATGCAGGTATAGAAAAAGTTATTAGAAAGTACAGCTTGATAGTCCGAAAACAATCTTGTGAGTTAATTTGTCACATTTTTGGGGGAAAATGCCTCAGAGGCCCTGCAGAAAAGAAGCTGCAGGGAAGAGACAAGTAATCTTTGTTTCTGCAGGGTAAGACTGGGTTTTGGGGTTCTTTTATAGTCAGTGGAGCAGGGGGACTTTTTGTTATCTATTTTGTATTTGTAGAAGCAGAAAAATTAATTCCTTTTTCTTCTCTCTAGTTTAAGCCTTGAGGTTAGTTCAAACAATGGTTTTTATCAATTAAAATAAGCCAGTTTCATTAATTGTATGACCTAACTTTAGCCACTGGAGAGGATTTGGCAGTCAATTCAACACTTTTGTACAACTGTACAAACTCTGTTATAACTCAAGCCCAGTCATGCAAATGATGGACAAAAAACCTACACAGGAATTCTAAAAGCTGCTCTTGTATAGGGAAGAGAAGGAATATGAATCATCTTGATAGCTAAGAGAAGTACTGGTTATTTAATTAACAGAAAAAAATCTATAAAGTGTGTGGGTGATGCCAAGTTGTGGCTTGGATGCTCTCCCTATTTCAGCTTCTCTTAGTGAGGGGATGGAAACACAAGGCTGGGAAGCTGGGACATTCTAGGATCCTGTTAACACTGATGCTTGTACAGTAGCAATCCTAGTAAGTGTAGAACAGTCCACTTAATGAGGGCATGATGTGCAAAGGCTTCTTTCTTTCCAGCTTGAACACCAAGGCTAGAGAACTCAAGGCACACGTGTTTGTGATTGAGGTCCCTGGCTCAGTGCTTACCTGGGATCAGTTGCATGTTGCAGTACATAGCATTATTACATGATAATTATTGCCAGATTTTTAGTGAAGCTCTTAATCTTTACATAACTAGTGGAAAGAAAAAAAACCCAAACCAAACAACCTGAATTCAGAATGGAGGGAGAAGGATCTGGATGTTTCACTAACAGTACGTAACATCCAAAGCAACAGGTCAAAAAGAAGAGGTTCAAGGATCATCTTACTCCAGCTGAAGCATTTGAGTGAACCAATCACCTTTGCATTGGTTCTTTTGTCCATTGTCTAGCCTTTTTAATCCATTCAAAAGTCTCAGAAATTATCTTTCTGCAATTAGGTCAAACCCATGCTAATTTTCAAGCTTGTGGAGCCACGGACTTGCTTTAGTGCATTATTCTTTCAGGAAGGGCCTCTGGGAACAGGTGACAACATCTGTGAACTTTGTTGCTAATCTCCCTTAAGGGTGGCAGATGATTCTTCTCAGTACACCAAATAAGCACAGATTGGGTAACCTCTAAACCCATAGACAGCAAGATAAACAGCTAGACACAAGACTGACAGTTATTGGATATTCAATAATACAGAAAGACCAGTTGGTGCCCAAACCACAAACAGATTTGTGTTAATTGAAACACAAATATCTGGGCAAGAGATTGTTATGACAGAGGTTAGGAGTTAATGGCACATCACTGAACCAGAATTCACTGCTTCAGTGCCTGCTGCAACCTGAAAGATCTGTTTGTTATTTAAAGCTCATATTCTAATATAATATGTTATGAAACTTTGGATGTTTCATGCTGACTGCACTGGTTATTTGAATCTTTGAATTATTTTCACTGTAATGAAGTCCCTAAGAAAGGGTGCATTGGAAGGTTCTGTAGTTTCATCTAGTATTTCTGTAATTCCCTCCCAACACATCTCCCACCACAACTTGCCTGAAATGTTTTGTCCTTACTAAACAACCTATGTTTCCATAAAAGAAAAGAAATTTGAAAAGTGGGCATAATCAAAGAATCGTAGAATGGTTTGGGTTGGAAAAGACCTTAAAGATCATCTAGTTTCAAAATGCCTGCCATGGGCAGGGAAATCTTTTACTAGACCAGATTGCTCAGAGCTCAGTCCAACCTGGCCTTGGACACCTGCAGGGAAGGGGCATCCAAACTTCTCTGGAAAAGCTGTGCCAGTGTCTCACCACCCTCACAGTAAAGAAGTTCTTTCTAATATTGAATCATCTAAATCTACAAATCTACTCTCTCTCAATTTGAAGTCATCCCCCTTTATCCTGTCACTACATGCTCTTGTAAACAGTTTCTCTCTAGCTTTCTTTCAGGCTCCCTTCATGTACTTGGAAGGTTGCAATTATGTCACCCCAAACCCTTCTCTTCTGACTGAACAATGCCAATTCTCTCAGTCTTGCCTCATACAAAAGGTTTTCCATCCCTCTGATCATATTGGTGGCCCATTCTGGATTCTCTCCAACAGGTCCATGTCCTTCCTGTGCTGGGGCCCCAGTCCTGGATGCAGCCCTGCAGGTGGGGTCTGAGCAGAGCAGAGCAGAGGGGCAGAATCCCCTCCCTGGCCCTGCTGCCCACGGGGCTTTGGATGCAGCCCAGGACACAATTGGCTGTCTGGACAGCATCAAGTCCAGCCTCTCATCCCCCCACATCCCCAAGCCCTTCTGGGCCAGGCTGCTCCCCATCTGTTCATGTCCAAGCCTGTGTTGACACTGGGGGTTGCCCTGACCAAGGTGCAGCACTTTGCACTTGGCCTCGTTAAATATCATTAAATTATGTTGTCCAGGTCCAAGGTTGTCCAGGTCCCTCTGGATGGCATTTCTGTATGGCTTAGTGTCCTAAGATGTTTTTTTCAACAAGTCGAGAAAAAAAGGCTTGTCATAGGTTCTCAAGCCTAAGAATCTCAAGAGCCAGAATTTTCTTTAGAAGGTATGCGCTGGCTTGTGTTAGCTGCTTGTGCATCAAAATGAGACAAAGACAGTAAGCTAAAAGTATCTAAAGGTTAAAAATACTTAGAAATATCTCCACTGGAATTTAAAATAAAATTAAATATAAAACAGTCACTTCAGTACAACTGGAATTACAGCACAGAATTGAAAAAAACTGAGTAAAAATTTTTCAACATGAATATAATTGTGATTAGTTCTCAGTCTGTATGATCTCTACCTGAACATATTTTATACATCTATATGTAATGAACCTGTTATTAAGCAAACAGATGAAATATGTCATTACACCCACATTAGATTAAGTCATCTGAAATAGATCTACCCTTGCTGCAGTGCTTTATTTATGACAATCTTGCTGATATGGTATTGTGGGGAACTGCTTACCAACACAGAGATCAGAAGGAGCACTCATCAATTTTATGAAGAAAAAAATGATGGTTACCTTTCCATGTGCTCACTTTCCTAGGAGCTGGGGATGTGGCTATGCTGGCATCTGTGCAACTTAGTAGCTCATCATCTGTTGCAGGGAGATGAGGAACAGAATATGAGAAATTTAGCCTAACTGTTCTGCTGATTACAATTTTTGATTCAAAAATCTAAGTTAGCTGCACACCTAAGGCATGCTTCTTGTTCTTCTGTATGCACACAGACACAGACTTATGTGCGCATACCTCTTGTCTACACCAGAAACAACCTGAAGATGTGCAAAATCTGCTTTCACTCCTTCTGGCTACTAAGACACAAATGCCTAGACAATGTATCAAGTATATAAGCAACTGTGTAAGGTGCTCCAGCATCTCTGAGACTGATCAAGGTTATTGTGCGCTGCTAGGTGCCCTAGCTCAAAACTGGTTCTAGATTTATTGGCCAAAGACTGTATCTTGTCTGCAGGTATTTTTCTGATATTTTTTGGTTTTTATGCTGAAGTGGCTGCTTCTACAAAACATAGCTAAAAATTTCTACTTAAAGAAATTAAGGTTGCTGAAAATTAATTTTAAATGTGATTCTTAAAGATCTATTTATTGTCCAGACTAGGAAGCATTCAGTAAACCAGGGATCTAACTACTTATTTATCTTCTTGCAAAATCAAAATTAAAGGAGATTTGAAGCTTGAAAAGAACCAGTCCATGCTCTCTTCATAACTAATGAAGCAATAAACGTACTAGCTTACTGCTGGTGGTAAACCACAAAGACAAGATTAATGATTGCATTGTCCTGTCTTTTTCAAATATGTAATTATAATGGACAAGGCACCACACTGGCTTAGAACAGCAGGATTAATAGCACCTCATAGAACATGGACTGGAAGTAAATAAGTATGTTTGGGAACAGACAGGACAGAGCTCAGCAATAATCTTAGCAAAGGCTCTCATCAGTTGAGACAAACAAAAAAGTGCTTATTACTAAGGTGGAATACTACTATTACTAATGATAGAAAGAACACAGACCTTGTTTTCTTTAGAGCATGGGGACAAAAAAATCCTGCTGTACTTTAATGAACAGCGCTTGAGGAAGAATACTATGAGAGTAATGGTATTGTGTCCAGTCAAGCCTTTTGTACTTTTATAAAGAACTCTTGGACACTGTAGGAAACTTCATCTGTTGATCATCTATTAAGAATGAAAATGGAAGTTGTAAATTCATGAGACTGGGGATAGACGATTTAGAAGGGTGAATCTACCAAACCTGGATAATCTATGTTATGCTTGAAACGTACAAAAATTCATCTTTTCAATCTATATCAACTGTGGTTGGAGGAGTAATAATACTTAATTGACAAGGACAATGCCATTAATCCTTCTTTATTTTATTGGTTTGTGTGAAATGAAATTAAAGGGTTCCTGTAACTCAAACAAAAGGATAGGGGATTTTGATATTTTCCTTGTTAGATGTTTCCATCTTCTCTTGCTGGTAAATTATTACCTATGTCTTGTGCACATTTTTACTTTCACAAGCTGACAAAATATTTCCTAATCAATGAAATTAATTTTTAAAAGATAACACAATAACAATTTTTTTTTAGTTTGCTTCCCTTATGTCTCACACTTACATGGCCATTGTTCACCAAGTTTAGAAGTCAGCATTATTTTAATGTTCATGCAACTATTTGTTGTCTGCTGATTTACACAGCTTGGATTTAGGTGTCTTTGCCAGCTGACCTGTAGTAGTGTAGCCCAGATTAAATTTCAAATTAGGGCTCTGATTTTTAATTTCTGGCTTAATTTCTGACTGAGATACAAAGTTCCTGACCAGTTGTGGGTGATTGACCAAACCTTCTGTGGGGCCTTTCCTATTCATAAAGATGTTCATGTTTTTCTGTCGTATGCAAGTAGTTGTGAAAATATCAACTAACATTTCATGTAAAATTATTGACATAGCACCATAGGGAACCTTATAAATACCCAAATTCTTCCCCAATAAAATATGAATGCTCTAGGAATATTTTGGTATTTTTTGGTGTTAATTATCTGGAAAAATTCCTGTTCAAAATGCCATCTGTTTTTTTTTTTTGTTGTTTTGGTTTTTTTTTTTTGTTTTGTTTTGTTTTGTTTTTGTTTTTTTTTGTTTTTTTTTTTTTTGTGTTTTTTTTTTTTTTTTGTGTCATTATATTTATCTTTGGTTTTTCAATGTGATTTTATTACCTGAAAAGCATCCATGTCATCTTCTCCTGGAATTAGTTTTTTGTTTTTGAAAACACTTTTTGATAATGTCTTAATTGTATTTTTAGCATTTTATTTTATTTTATTTTAATTTGGTAGGCAACTTATCAGGTGGATTTTATTAAGCTATACATGACTTCGTGGTGTTGAAATATTATCTAACTGCTTTTTAAGAAAAAAAAATCTAAAAAGCTGTATCAATTGAAGTATGAATCAAGTTCTTGACGACCTATTGAAGTGAATATTTCCACTTATTTCACTAATGAAATGCAGAGAATGCAGTTCTAAATTTGCAGATTCAACTGTTTGTTATGTAAGTACTATAGTGATATACAACCTAATGTCATAACAGTCCATGAAAGAAAAGGACAAGGCTTGCAGCTACAAAAGTCTTTGTCCTTCCTGCATTTGATTTCTTGCAGCTGCAACAATGGCAACATTCTTAACTTATTGTAAGATTTTTTTTTTCCCAAGTGGAATAAAAAGAATTGCTTAACCTAGCATATTTATTAATTTTAAAATGGGGTTTGGACTTATAGGTCTAGATCTCATAAATACATAAAAATATATTAGAATCAGATGTGATACATTGTAGGCAGACATATTTTGTTATTGTCTGCTATAAATTTATTAAATCCAGAAGTCATCTCACTAAAGCTGATTTCAAAACACTATTTAGATTCCTTCAGGAGAAAAAAAAAATCTCAAATGACATGATATACCAAAGAGCAGGCACTAAATCAATTTCTCTTTGTCCAAATTGTGTCACTATTTAATTTATACAAAGGGGTTTTAAGTCCATTGACACTTATATACACGATTGTCTTAATAAAGACAATACTTTCCCCTCCCAGGAATATAAATATTCGAGAAAGAGAAAGAGAAAGAGAAAGAGAAAGAGAAAGAGAAAGAGAAAGAGAAAGAGAAAGAGAAAGAGAAAGAGA
>VZUI01001584.1:0-21048 GCA_013401135.1 Cettia cetti
AAGGGAAGGGAAGGGAAGGGAAGGGAAGGGAAGGGAAGGGAAGGGAAGGGAAGGGAAGGGAAGGGAAGGGAAGGGAAGGCAGAACTCACCAGTGTTTTGAGGAAGCTCATGACTGAGCCCTGTCCTGTAGCTGCCTGGGGACTGTCCTGCTGTGCCTGTGCCCCCCCAGGTGCTGCAGCAGCCGGGCCCTGTTCACCTGCAGAGTCCTGCCCAAGCTCCTTTTGGCTGCACTCATCTATCTCCTAAAAAAATAGAAGGGGGCAGAGATTGCTGGGTGCCAGCTTGCCTGATTCCCGGTGGAATGTAGAAGTGACTTTTGTGACTTGCTGGGAGTCACAACAGCAATTCCAACCATTCCTGCCCAGCCCACGGGCTCAGAACAATCCAGCATTTATCCCTCTCCTTCCCCTCATTCTTCAGACATTCAGCAATTGCTGCTGCTTGGGGGAACGTTGTTCTCAGCCACAGCAAGCACAGGGCCAGTCCAAAACTCCACTTTTCTCTTTTCAAGGCTGAGCTTGTGAAAAACGGCAGCAAATGCTGAGGGTTTGGCCTCTGCCAGCCCCGTGTCTGAGTGCACCACACAAAGATGGATTCTGAGTCTCTATTTTGCCACACCAGGAATCATTTTAATCTATCAAACACAATCATGACACACATTAAAAGAAGGAAAAAGGCAACAAATCAAAGTAATTCCCCTTAGCCAGCTGGAGCTGCCTCTTCTTTTCATGGAATTACAGTTCCCAGAGCCCCAAAAGGTTTCCCAGTGCTCAAGCACTCACAAGCAGGCAATATCAAGGTACTTGTTTTCTGGTTTTGGTTTTTTTTTTTCACCTGGACAAGAGTCTGGTTATACAAGACCAGTTCTTGAACCAGTTTTGGAGAGTTTGGCACCTCTCACACTGAATTTTCCTTCCATTTTGGCCACCTTTGCCTTGAGCCTGCACAGGAAAACTCAACAGAAGTGTTGTGCAGCAGAGAGTGACATCAAAGAGTGTCTAAATGACATCAAAGGGGTTTTTTCCTAACCAGCCCATTATAGCTCAGCGCATTTCTAGTGGGAAAAATCAGAATAAAAGAATTCTAAAGAACCTTTCCTTGTGCTGGGTGATCAAAATGCCACAATAATTTTATAATACGGATTTCTTTGTGTCACCAGTGGAAGGAATTGCCTTTAAATGCTCTAAAACTTCAGAGGGATCAGGACAGCTGGGTGTGGGGTGGGCAGTGCCCACAGCAGCACACAGGGAGTTAAAGTGTACACTGAAATGCCAGAAGGGACTTCTGTGTGGTTCCCCACCCACCCAGATTTCCAAGCTGGCCCAGGGAGCAGCAGAGCAGTGCTGGAATGCTCACAGGCTGCTGAAGGGTCTCACACACCCCTTTGTGCAGCTGCCAGCCCCAGAGCAGCCCCAGGAACAATCTGTCCCCTGCAGGACACGCGTGGCCAGGCCAGCCCAGGGGTGGCATCCACAGGGCTCTGGTGCCATGGAAAGTGCTGGCTCTGCTCCAGGTGCTGAAGGCACAGCTGAGGGAGGAGGAGGAGGAGGCTGATGTGTTGCTAAACAAAACCAGCTTCACAGCCCGAGTGCTTGGTGCCATCAAGCTCTTTAGTGCTGGATGCTATCAGGAAAAATGAACAGATTTGATTTTTTTTTTTAATTAGAGGCAAGCCCTGGCTTTGGGATGCATTTCAGGAGAGAGCTGCACACAGCTGTTTCCAGCACCTCTGGCTGATCCAGGATATCTCCCAGACAAAGAAGAGAAAGCCACTGCAGATCCCGAGAATTTGGGCCATCCCAAAATCCCTGAACTCCAACCTCAGAGCTCAGATGTGCCCCATTTGATGTGCCCATTTCAGTGTACACTTTAACTCCCTGTGAGCCGTGGGCACTGCCCACCCCACACCCAGCTGTCTGATCCCACTGAAGTTTTAAAGCATTTAAAGTCAATCCCTTCCACTGGCAACATAAAGAAATCCATATTATAAAATTGTTGTGCTATTTTAATCCCCCAGCACAAGGAAAAGTTCTTCAGAACGTTTTTATTCTAATTTTTTCCCACTAACAATGACCCTGCCCTGCTGGAGGATCCCTCTCTGCGATTCCCAAGCCGAGGTTGCCCTTGGCCGCAGAGAATCGCTCAAATCTGGCCTTGGGGAGGGGCTCCCATGGGAATATTCCTGCAGGAAGAGCACAGGCTCGGGCCATCAGCTCAGAAATCAGGCACAGAGGATGCACAGCCCTACAGGATCACGTTTGCAGAGGCACAAAATCACCACAAAAGCCTCTGTGGCTGCTCCCTGCTCAAAGCCCTGCGGGTAAACCATGAAAGAAACCCCAGGAATAACAGAAGATCAGTATTAGGAGTTAATAGATGCCATGTAAATGTTCAATTCATGCCTTTGAGAAGCTAATTTTGGGGGTAATAAACACCTTAAATATACTGTAGTTTCAGTTCAGTCATCAGGGGAAAAAAACCCCAAACATATCAAAAGAATGTATTCCTGCCAGCACTTTTGTTTGCATGAATCATGGCTCAGTGAAACATTTCAGGCATATAATTTATCTTTTCTTTGGCTTACATAGTAAATGCTTCATGAATTCATGAATTCTGCCCTTGTTTTAATTATGCTGCTCTCTGAATGTAGTTTTGTAGACCACAAAAATAAAGAGTGGCTCAGCAAACACAGAATGTTTGTGCAGCTCTTAAGCTACAACTGTGGAGCCTCTCTCTTACTCACCAGCAACGCTGTTTGTTTTGTCTTGGCACTCAGTGCAGGGAAACTTTGCTTTTAGCATTTACAGATACTACAAGCCATAATCCACAAAGGAAAAAAAAAGAGAGAGAGAGAGAGAAAAAAAGGAGCTGTTGGCAGCAATATCTTGATTTTTAGTATGATTATGTGGTAACAGTTTGTAGTTACTACAGTAACAGTAATTAAATTAGGCTTGGTCATTCTCCCATCCAACGGGAGAATTGGAACTTCAGAGGGAACAGAAGGCAACTGTGCTGCAAGGCAGAGCCACAGCCTTTGTTTCAGGGATTGAGTTAAATTTGGCAACACATCGCAGTGTTTAGCTGATGTGTTCTCCCCAGAAAAGGTGCTTAACTCCTCTCTGCCCCCACCATACATTCCTTTTCATGTCTGAAGAACCAAAGACAAAATTCCAGCCCGAAAATTCAAGCATGAGGTTAAAACTCCTCTCCCTGCAATC
This sequence comes from Cettia cetti, assembly GCA_013401135.1. Classification (NCBI taxonomy): domain Eukaryota; kingdom Metazoa; phylum Chordata; class Aves; order Passeriformes; family Sylviidae; genus Cettia; species Cettia cetti. The sequence continues at coordinate 3,219 of VZUI01001584.1, forward strand.
CAGATCTGTCATTTCCTTACACTGAACCCCAGTTCTGTGAACCCTTAAAGATTTCCACGGTGCAGCTTTAAGCACACACTTAAGAGATGTAGAGGCATTTTTGACAACCAGACTTGTCCTCAGGAATATTTCTGGGTTCCAAAGAGCTGCTGGGATCCTGCAGACACTCCAGACAGACCCAACACCATCCACGGCTCAGCAATGCCTGGGATTTCCAGGGTATTCCCACCAGGAACCTCCAGGATATGCGTGGACCCGAGGGGACTGGAGCAGAAATGCAAAGCAGTAGCAATTAATAAGAAATCTGTGTGTTATTGACAGAATAAAGCTTGATCTGGATCAGCAGTGCTCCCCTGTTTGAACTGGGAGAATGGTTTAGATTCCCTTCTGTCCCTGAGCACGCTCAGCGCTGCCTCACCTGAGCTTTCAACAGGACTGTTTGCTCCCAGCAATGATTAACTCTGAATTTTAGTTAAAACTGCTCCAAATTGTTCTTTCCTTAGACTTTCACACCACTCCTTCAGCAGCACCAGCTGTGACCTTCCCCACTCTGTAAATGAAAGCAGTGTCACTGCAGTGACAGCAAAATAGGAAACGAGAATTTGGCATCTGGTGGGAAAAGAGACAATTCCTGCAAGCCACGGGGAAGCCTCGTTGTGTGTGACAGTCAAAAATATCTGCAGGAATTCGGGGTGTTGAAAAGCTCCATTCTAAGAGGTTGAACACAGAAGTGCCAGTGTGCCCTGAACAGAGGATTCATTTCAAATCATCCACCCTGTTCTGCTTAGGTGCTGAATGCCTTTATGGATTCTTCAAATTTGCACCCTGAGCTGTCTGAAACACCAGTGATGGGAGCACTCCTGAAGGGCAAGGCTGAAAAATGAGACTGTTTTTTTCCTTAAAAATGAGCCCTCAGAAAAAAAATACAATGGGTAAATGTATGCAAGAAACGTGATCTTCAAATTTGAGAAGGTTTAAGATAGAGAAGACAAAGATTAAAAATAGAAGAATTTTGGGGCAATTTGCAATGCTGGCAGTGTAAGCAGTGAGTATCTCATTAGTAAAGTTCAACACTACCCAAGGAATCAGTGACCACAATCTTATTTGTAAGACTGAATTGGCCAATAAAAGCAGTTATTAAAATGGTATTTACACATTGGTTTTTCCCTCCTGTTCCTGACTTTAGCCAGGGTTTCAATTTGATCACCAATTCCTGTATTCCGCCTCTCCAGCAGAACTCAGAGTTATACCATTTTTCCTTTTCAGAGGATGGGCTTTTTCTGTAGTTAATTACCTGAAAACTCATTTTAAAATACCGTTGCTGAGATCAGACAACCGGAAGTGCAAAATCTGAACTCATATTAACTTTCAGCCCCTTTGACCAGAGTGCTCTTTCAGTTAAGATCTATGGTTTCTTATATCACATCCTCATCCTGTAAAATCCTTTCTAATGAACCACTTTTCCTTCACTAAAACACCACAATAAGTTGGAGTACAAAAATTGTTCCTGCAGAATATTCCTTTTTTGGAACATTCCTTTCTGTATTTTGATGGACAGGGTATCCAGCAGCTATTGCTCGAGAAGTAAGACTATTTTAAAAGTGCACAGAACACACCAAAGAACTTTTAGAAAACCATCCCGAGCCCAACTGCAAGGTCCTAAAGCACAAGTTTTTAGTTTCAGGTATTTTTGCTTTCCTTTGCAGCTGGCAGCTGTTCCTCCTGGCAATTGGAGCTGTGTTACCCAACCCTTACAGGGAATTATAAATTAAATTAAACTGGAGGTCACGGAGTCATGAGACAGAGCTTCACTCCTTGGCCACGGGTTCATCTTCCACACCTCTGTCCGGCCACCCCTGGGGTGTCACCTGCGGTCATTTCAGAGCGCAACAGGGATTCCTTCCCACCCCCACACGCAGCTATCCTGCTGTAACGTGGCTGGGGTTTAAGGGTTTAAGGCTTCCCACACTATCCCGCTCCGCCAGCGTTCCCGAGAGGCTCCATTAGCGGAAACGAAACAAACGGACATTCAATGGCAGCACTTGCCTTGCCCAGCGGGACCCCGTCGGGCGCACCGGCCGCGCTGCTCCCGTTGGGAACGTCCAACCCCTGCCTTCCCTCCTCAGGGTCTCCTCGTGTCCTTCCCTTGCCCTTCTCCAGCTTGAAGATCCTGTCCAAGAGCGTCACTGGTTTGGCCTTTGGGGCGGCCACATCGTGTCCCTGGGGCGTCTCCGCGAGCTCGACGTCCTGCAGCGGGGCCTGCCCCGGGGTTTTATGGCCTCCGTGCGGGGCAGCGGCTGCCCCGAGCCCCTCTGTGCCCTCACTCGGGGCTTTGTTCAGCCCGGCGGCATGGGGAGCGGGCTCCGCGGGGGCTGGAGGCGCCGCCGGCTCCTCGGCACGCCCTGGTACAGCCCAGGGAAAGGCCAGCCTGGAGCGGGGCCTGGCAGCTGGCACGGCCCTGCTGGCAGCGCTCCCGCCGCTCTGCCCGCCCGCCCGGGCACCGGGGCTGGGCTCTGCCGCAGACACGGGCTCGTTATCCCGGCCAGCAGCCGCCTTGGCATCCCCTGCAACAGAGGGAGAAAGGAGAAATTACCCCCGGTCACCCCCCAGGGACGCCTCGCCGGCCGCTGGGCCTGTGCGGAGCTGTGCAGGAGCACGCTCGGGAACCCCGGTGCTGCTGCTCATCCCTCAGAGAGGATTTTTGCTCTCCTGACAGCCCTGCACCCTGAAATCCGTGCAAATTTTATCCTCCTCTCTTCCCCCAAAGCTGATTTTTGCTCCCCTGCCGCCCCTCATTGAAATCCGTGCAAATTTTGCCCTCTGCTCATCCTCCACACTTGATTTTGGCTCCCCTGCCACCCCTGCATCCTGAAATCCTACAAATTTTACCCTCCGCTCATCTCCCAAAGCTGAATCTTGCTTCCCTGCCACCCCTGCACCCTGAAATCCGTGCAAATTTTACCCGCTGTTCATCCCCCAGGGTTGATTTTGGCTCCCCTGTCACCCCTCACTGGAATCAGTGCAAATTTTACCCCTTGCACAACTCCTGACAGTGTCAAAGTCAGCTGCCAGCCCCGTTTGGCATTACTCAGCCCAGTGGACAGCAAATTAAAATAGTGATATGTAAAATAAAACCACCCCAGTAAAACTGGAGACAGTTATATATCAAAATATCACCCTCTCCTCTGGGAAAGCTAAAGAAACACAAAGAATGGAAAGCACCAGGATTGATCCCATTTCCTGGCTCCTACCTGCACTTCTCCTTTGCCTGTGGGTTATTTTAAGCCTGATTTGATTCTGATAAATCACACCCGGGCCAGGTTTCTTATCCTCACATTGCTCTTTACATTTCACATCTCTCCTCTTCACCCACAAACTGTGGCTCAGAATCACATTTCCTCCCAAAAAATTCACACAAATCATTCCACATATACACACGTGACCATCACACCTTAGATGCAAAACCCCTTTTGATTTAAAAGTGTATTTTATGATTTTATAAAACACAGCTGAGGGGAAAATCCCTGGCATGGGATTCACAGACAGGAAAGGCAGCTCCTACTTTACACAAGACAAAAGAAACATGAGAGAAGAAAAATAATCTTGTTTGGATCTGTTTTGTGGCTGGGAGGCAGAACCACAGATGATGTGGTGCGAAACCCCAACAAGAAAGGGTCTTGTGAGAGGTAAATCTTACAGCTCCCCCTGAGCTTCAGCTGCTCTTCCCCACTTGGACTGGAATATGGATCTGATTTCCCTGTCAGTCATCAGCACATTTCAGGGATGAATTTAGATCTATCTAATTATAACTGTGGAAAACTGACAGGCTCACACTGACTTGCTGAATTAGAACGGGAAAATTGTCAGTTTCAATGCAAAATTGAAATTAATTCAAATTATAATTGTAATAGCCTAGTCAATATTATGCCTTTCACATTTTCCTTTAAGAGAAAGAAAACCCCAGATACCAAAAAAAACCTGACTGAAACACGTCTTCCACACAGCACAGACCTTCAGTTTGAAATTCTTTGAGATTAGGAAAACAGAACAATTTTAGATCTCAGCTTTCAAAGGTACCCCTTAGCTTTTCACAGAAAATTTCCCCCAGCTTCCCACCTCCCCAGGGATTCTGGATAATCCCACTAAACATCAGCAGGTGTGTCTGTATCCATCAGATTCTGTCCTCCCATGGCAGCACCCGGGGTGCTGGGCACATCCCCAGCAGCAGAACAGAGCCCAGGGCCCAGCCAGGAGATTCCATTTTTAATTCCATGGCTTCCTGATGGGCAGGAAGTGGGATTTTCATAAAGCCCAGGATCATGGAATGGTTTGGGTTGGGAGGGACCTTGGGGACCATCCCATCCCACCCCTGCCATGGCAGGAACACCTCCCACTGTCCCAGGCTGCTCCAAGCCCTGTCCAGCCTGGCCTTGGGCACTGCCAGGGATCCAGGGGCAGCCACAGCTGCTCTGGGCACCCTGTGCCAGGGCCTCACCACCCTCAAAGGGATTTTTTTTTTTTCCTAAAATCTAATCTAAACCTATTTTCTTTCAGTTTGAAGTCTTTCTCCTTGTCCTGTTGCTCCATCCCTTGGAAATCCTCTCTTTCTGTCTTTCCTCTTGGCTCCTCCAGGCCACCATGTGGTCATCCCAAATCTTCTCCTCTCCAGCTGCCAGGACCTATCCCAACTCCTCCCCTTGGATCATTTCTAATGTGCCTTTTGCTCCCTCTGTGTTTTGGGCAGAGTGGCCAGAGCTCCTGAGCACAACCTGTTCTGGCAGGCAAAGAGATTTCCACTTCCTGGGCATAACACATTCAATATTTTTTTCCTGGATTCTGCTGTTCCTGTAAGGAAGCAACTCCACTGGCAGAAATCCTTGTCCAGCAATACCCTCCTGTGATATTTCATGAGCACCAGTTTCAATTTCAGTGTCCTGACAGGCACAGCAAAAGTACAAACTGCAGCTACTCCAGCACCTACTGAGATACTCAGCTGGGGCCACTAAGGACCAGTTGTAGTTTCCTGAGCCTCCTGGAGTAATGCTTGAAAGAGAACTTCTAATTATAGTTGGAAACTTGGGAAGGAAGGAAAAATCAAAAACCCTTCCCCAGCTAAAGGAAGGATAAACAATATCCATTGGAAAACAATTGTAAGAGATGCTGAACTTCTGCTTTGTGTACCAGATAACAAATGAACCACAGGAAAACTGGCTGCAGCATTAAAAAAAAAAAAAAAAAAAAGAGGGCTAGAAGCTCAGCATTAAGAAAACCAGCTATACAAGGAGCAGCTCAGGAACCTACAGAGCTCCTTTTTTCCCTGATTCTCATGGAAGGAATGGAAGCCCTGGAAAATGTCACTGCCACGGGCTCTGCTGTGCGTGTGTTGTGTCAGCACAGCTCCAGCTGCTCCAAGGAAAGCCTGCTCAGACACAGGCACAGCAGATCCCACCACCACTGCTGGGCTGGGCTGAACAGCCACAGCAAGCTGAGGGAGAAAAGCCTTGAAATTCCAGCACTTGGGTGAAAATGCACGATATTTTTGTTATTAAAGACACACAAGTGCCATTTTTTCCCCAGATTCATTCCTCAATCCAGAGGCAGAATCGCAAAGATAAGCAAAACCCCCCAAATTCTAGGCCAGGTGTTTGAGCAGATCAAAGCTGCTGGTTGTGATTAAAAGCTGCTCTGAAATGAAAATCAATACACAATTTACAAACTGCATTTCAGGCTGCTCCTGCTCCGACATTTGCCTTTCAACTCTTTAACAAAAGGCAGTCACACTCCAGAAGATTTGTCTCTCTTTCCCCTGCCCTTCACCAGCATGTGCTAAAAAGGAAATTTTGTGGCTACACAAAGTCCCTCTTCTGTAAGAGCACACTCAAGGAGATTTTTTTTTTGCCTGGAATTTGGCAAATTGGACCAACATTTGTTCCTTGACTTAAGAAAAAAAAAAAAAAAGAGAAGATCAATGGTTAATGCAATATCACAGAATCATGGAATGGTTTGTGTTGGAAGGGACCTTGAAGCTCATCCCACTCCTTTATTTTGAGTACAAGCCAGCCACAAACAAATATTTTGCTTAGCCATGGAATTGGAGCCACACTGCACTTTTTTCTCCCCTGGTGCTCAGATAATCTTGGAGAAAATGTTTTAATGGCCATGAAGAAACCATCGAGGGCTACAAGGCACCAGGAATTCCAGCAGTGCAGGGCAGCACAGGGTACAACAGCCCTAAATATACTAATCCAAAATAAAACATTGTCCCTACCTTAAAAAAAAAATAAATAAAGAGCATACTAATATCCTTTTGCCATCTCGCTCTACCATTCCATGCAAATAAAGTTTATGCTCCAAGAATCGTCTTGTTTCACTAATTTCACTTGCATTGTTATTTACCTACACATTTCCAGAAATTAATGGAAGTAGGAGGAGAGCAGCCAGCAGCAAGAACAGCACCGATCATCTCTAAAAACATCCCTGAAATACCTCACACTTCAGGCCCTAGGGGCACACGGAGCTGCTGCAATCAGGATTTCTGTTGGGTTCTGGCCGCTTGCGGCATTTGCTGAATGGGATTCATCCTCTGCGACAAAGGAGCTGCATCTTCACTCAACTTTTCTCCTTTGCAGTCTTTTTAACTCCTTTGTAATTCCTTTTAGGAGCAGGTCGTTGTTTCAATCTGCCTGGAATTAGCACCCAAACCCCACAGGAATTGTTCCTGTTGTGTCCTCCCGCTGCATTTCTGCTCTGTGTAGTGCAAATCAGAGACAGAAAACTCCAGTTCCGACCTTCCCCCTTCACCTGTCGCTCACCAAGCGTTTTTATCACTGAAAGTACAAAAAGGTTCCCTTCTTTCAGCTCTGGCTCCCCCCAAAATCCTCACTTTACGCCCCAAAACCGCTATTTATTGCAGTATTTCATTTTAGAGATACTACCAACTATGTTATCCAGAGGAATAACTTGTATCACTTTTTTTTTCTCCAAGAACTGGATTACATTGCACAAACATGGAGATTTCAATTGCATCTCAGTGATTTAAACTGCTTTTTAAACAGGAAAAAAAGCTAAAATACAAGAAACATCAACACAGAAACGTCTAATTTTTCAACTTGCTACTTAAACTGATTTAGCAATTACATTAATTAGGTAATCCATTTAAGTAAAACAGTCCCATATGCTTCATTTTTCGTATGAGAAATAAAATGTACATGTATTTTCTAGGTCTTCAGGCAGTGTAAATCATCTGGCTTTTATTTCCTCCTCAGAACTCTGCTGATTTACACCAGAAAAAAACACACAGAGAGAGGCTTTGCTGGTAGGCAACTGCCTAAAGTGACTTATGGTGGGATGGCACTGGGAAATTTGGGCCATGGAACAGGAACTGAGCTGTTATCAGAACCATCTGCATCTCCCCACACCAGCCTTTGATTATTTTAACCTAAATTTAGATTTTTCGAGTGCCTGTCACAGACCGAGAGGGTCCTCTTAACAACAAATCATAAAGTATTTTTCTCAGCATTGAATTATAAGGTATTTTCTTTCCTTATAAGACTGCAGAGGAATTGTTGGGTTTTATTTATTCTGAAAAGGAACTGCAGTGGCAAGGAGCTGAATTTCAGAGCTGTGAGCAGAGGTGCTGCTGCTCAGAAAGGCCCCAAATCCAACAAGGGGTGGAAGGAGGAATAACTAAAAAGCAAGAAGAGCCACGTGGCTGTGGATGAGAGTAACTGCCCTTGAATATTTGGAGATAACTTCTCAAAACTACTTGGAAACGACTTTCTAAGGCTCGGGCCATGTTGTTCTCAGCAGGATTTGGAGGTGGCAGCGCTGGAAGTGGGGTTCAGGGTCCAGCTGCACACTGGGGGTGCCCTCTGAGCCCACCCAAACTGGGCTGAAATGGGATTAACTCATGGAACAACGCTTCACTCACACTCCAACAACTGTTCTACGCTCACAGTTTATCCAGAAAGGGACAGAATTTATAAAAGTAGTGTGCAGGGAAAGAATAAATGACTGTGCTCTGCTCTAAATTCTCTAGAATTCAAGCTCAGGAGCTGAATTTTGTTAAATTTTGTTGAACAGCTATATTTTGTTATGAAGCTCTTGCTGGAGGTTTTATATGGACCCTGCTCTCTCCAGGAGGGGCTGCAAGCTCCAGAATGAGAGCAAGGATGGTTTCTGATAATTAAATACTCACTAAGGCTCAGCTCAGGATCAGAAGGGGCCAAATGTCAAATCTATTTCACTGCAGCTTTAGTGCCTGCCCCTTTCTGGTGTTTTTCCCAGCAAATCACTACATTTAAATTAAAAACAGGACAGAAAACCATCCCTATATATATTTAATTGTTAATAAATAACTGCTCAGTATCTTTCAAGTCAAAGCAATGCCCCTGCTCAAGTACACAGGACCAGAAAAGAGAGAATAAGATGGAAATGTTCAGATGGATGAGGATTCTATCACGAGTATTTCTACAATTTCAGTTGTTGGAAATTGCTGCTGAAGAGATCAGAAATATGGGTTCATATTAAAAAAGTGCAGAGGTGGTTTCTAAGCCTTTATCATCCTGTGGATAAAAACTCGAAGCCAGGACAGGGATTTTTTAGCCCTTTCCAACACGTGAACCATTCTCTTCTTGTAAAACGTTTCCTGGTGTCCCCCAGAAACCCCAAACCTCCCTGAGACTCCATAATCCCCCTGCACTGGTGCCACTGCCGCGTTTTGTCCTTCCCAAGAGCCCGAATTTGGGCTCCTTGCAGCGACAATTCCCCCAGGGCTGGCTGGAGACACAAATTCCCCCAGGAATTCCCCCAGAGCCTGGGCAGAGTCTGTCACCAACCTGGCAGGGGCCAAAGCACCCGTGCCTGGTGATGCTCCACACAAAGCCCTGCCCACTGTAAATCCACTTTTTGGGGGCCAGGACAGAACCAAATCCTCAGAACTATTAACCAGCATCCAGAGAACTTTGGAAAGAATTCCCTCTTTTTCTTTTTGTTGTGTTTAAACTTTCCAGCTTCTGCAGAGCAGCATTTACAGGTGAGACCTGGAGCGTGGGTCCATCCCTAACTCAAAGCTGTGCATGAATATTTATTTGTGCCTTCAGTACAATCGATATTTCCAACCCCCTGCCCAGTCCCTACCTTCCCCATTCACTGCCAGGGGAGGGTTCTGAACAAACACCACAGATCCGTTTTTAATTCCGTCAGGAGACTCGGAGAGGGGCTGGAATAACAAAGAGCAGAGATTTTAGGACGTCAAGGAGGCGAAAATTGCCCTGGCAGCAGCAGGGGAAGGTGGAAGTGGTGCTGCTCACCTGGTAACTCTTCACGGTGCAGGTGTTGTCATCCTCAGCTTCCTCTGGCACGCTCGGGGTATTCCCCATAGCTCCTGCGAGATGGAGGAGAGAAAAACCCCAAATAACCCTTTCTCTGTCATTAATTAATGTGAGACAGCCGAAAACCCCCGAAATCCCCCCTGCCTTCCCGAGGCACCTGCCCCAACCGGTCCGACACAAGCCCATCGTGCTCAGGGCTCACTGCTGCGCCCAAAAATGGCACAAACCAACAAACTTCTCCTGTTTGTGGGGGCAAACTGGCTGCAGCCGCACCTGCGGCATTCCTCGGGGCTCAGGAGAGAGCAGCCTGGAGCCAGCGGCAGAACGAGGCTAAAATCCCTGCATAAATTACAGCAGCTTGTGTGGCTTTGTTTGGCTTTTATTTAATAAAAGGCAGAGAGGAGGAAAAGAGGCAGAGTGGAAAGGCATCACACACGGAAACTCTGAACTGCAGCCTCTGGACAAATTCACATAAATCTCCTCGGGGTTTGTTTTGTTTTGCTTTTCCTCCTAATTTCAAATCCATTTGGGGGCTTTTCTTTTATTTTCTTGTCCGTTGTCTGATCTCTGGCAGATTTTGCTCCAGGGGAGATCAGCCAATTCCTAAAATCCAGCTTATAATTCTCACAGAAATTAAACACACACAGCATCCATGTGGAATTTCCAAACATTTTCACTCACAAGAACTCTCTCAATGAAAGATGGAGAAGAATGAGAGGGAGGTTTTTTGCTAAAAATGGGAAAACTTGCTACTCAATCCTAAATGTGATGCCCAAACACCAAACTCTGTTCTCTGCTGTGCACATGGAGCAGAGAGCTGTGGATGCTCCATCCCTGCGGTGTCCCAGGCCAGGCTGGATGGGCTTGGAGCAGCCTGGGACAGTGGGAGGCGTCCCTGCCATGGCAGGGGTGGGACAGGACGGACTTTAAGGTCGCTTCCACCCCAAACCACTCCGTGATACAGAGAACAACCGTGTGAGCTGCTTCTGCTCTATTTTAAAGAAAAATGACAGGTCAGTGCCATCTACAGACAAAGGGGAGCAGCAGCAGCAGCCACGGTGACACAAACACAGAATGGAATCGGGCTGGCAGCGCTTCCAGCTGCCAAGCAGGTGATGTCACAGCACTGCCCCTCTGCCACCTGACTGTCCCCGCGTGTGGCTCCAGAGCCGTGCAAACCAACAGCTCCAGCCCTGCCATTCCCATGGAATGCTGGGGCGTTTTTTTCCTGAGTGCTCAGAGCTCTGCTTGTACGCTCAGATCCATTTTTCTCTCATTTTTCTCTCCTTTTTCTCTCCTTTTTCTCTCATTTTTCTCTCATTTTTCTCTCATTTGACATGCCACGTCACGAAGCTGAAGTTATTCAATGTGAGGGCAAAGAGGTTTTTCTGGAAAACAAAGGGGCTCTCCCGATGTGTTTGTGAATTCGATAATCAGGGAATTGCAGAAGAATTTGGTCGGAAGGGCCCTCTGGAGATCCCCCAGCCCAAGCCCTGCCCAGGCAGGGCCACCTGCAGCAGGTGACACAGGAATTCATCCAGGTGGCTTTGGGGTGGCAGCTCCCTGGAGCTGTTCCAGGGCCCTGTGGGAAGTTCTTCCTCACATTGTGAGAGAAAATTTGACAACTTTTATAGGAGAAGACAAATTTTGAGGACTGAGTGGGGAAAAGAGATGATTCTGATACAAGAACACTTCAAAATGAGAGGAAAGCCCTTAAAAGCCAGGAGGAGCTGGGGTAATTCCTATCCTTAGGCTTCCTTTCCAGGTATAGGCTTTTCAGCAAGTCTCAAGGATTTTGTCCTTGTGGGGGGCTCCCTCAGGCCAGCTGGAATCCAGCCCAACTGGTTCCAAAAGGAACATGAACTACCAGCTTCTGCAGCTCGGAAACAATCCCTTTCCCAAATTATGCTTCCATTGTACTGCAGAAAATAACTCAAAAGGAAAATAAATGTATTTCTAATTGGTTTTAATGTTACATGGACCGTAGTGTGCCAAGTTCAAGGCTTGGGAAAATCCTCCTTTTCCACTCTCTCTCAAAAATTGTTGGTTTGGTCCTGGCAAAATGGTAAAAGCTTTGAAAATCTGAGAGAAAATGACAGCAAAATCTCTGATCTGCTGTGTACTGCTAAAGGCAGCCAAGCCTCACCTCCCTGATGTATTGACCAGCCTGGAATATTGCAATCACCCGTGTCTATTAATGCCAAAAGTCCACAATTAATTCCTCACTAACACTTTCCATATGTTATATTTACACATCAGAGAAAGCAATCCATTTCCCTGCCCCTGGAACCCAGGTGAGCTTGAGGACATGGCCGTGTCCAGGTGGAAAAGCAGAATTTTCAGCTCTGCTGGATGTGGAGCAAAGAAAGGTCTGAGAACAGGACAGAGTTGAGAAATTCTGCTTACCTTGAGCACAGCTCTGCCTTGTCCTGCAGGGAGAGGCACCGGGACACGGGCTGGGGGTGAGGAGAGCAGGGCCAGGTGGCTCCGAGCCCCGGCAGAGCTGAGGAGAGCAGTGGGCACTCAGAGGACAGCAGGAGGAAGGGCTGGGATGAGTCACCTACAGCAAACAAGGAACACCCAGGAGTGCCTGGATCCAGCCTGGCAGGGGCTGGGCACGCAGGACACGCTGAGTTCCACTCCTTAAGGCTCTCGGGACAGTTTGGTACAATTCTTTCAGCCACTCCACTCTGGAGACAAGTGGGAAAAGCCAAACAGCTCAAACATTCACGCCCTGGGCTCTCGGGGAGGGGACAGCGCCACAATGCCACAGGTGAGCCATCAGTGCCCGGCTGGCTGGGGAAAGGCTCTGCCAGGAGCTTCCCCCTGCGCTGTCCCCCGCAGGAGCAGCCCGGGCACTGGGGAAAGGCACCGCGGGGCTTCACAGCCCCAACAAAGACAGCAGGACGTGCAGGAGCTCCGAGACCCTCCAGCGGGGGAGCACAGGCAGGACAGCTGGAGCAGAGCAGCAAAGAGAATGCAAACAATGCTTTTGCAAAAGCAAAACCCAGGAGAAACCAAACCAGCAGCGGCAGAGCTGCACGTTGGGGAAGGAAGGATGGGAAGGATGGGAACGGTAGGAAGGACAGGGGTAGGAAGGATAAGAAGGAGTTACCTGGGAGAGAGGGGCCAGGACAGCCTCTGGGAGCTGGAGCTGGTGCAGGTGAGGTGCTGCTCACCCAGCCCTGACAGTTCTGTCCCTGTCCCTGTCCCTGCCCCTGTCCCTGTCCCTGCCCCTGTCCCTGTCCCTGCCCCTGTCCCTGTCCCTGTCCCTGCCCCTGTCCCTGCCCCTGTCCCTGTCGCTGCTCTGCCCCACAATCAGCCCAGGCAGTGCTCACAAACACTGGGTGCAAACACAGCCGGGGTGGAGCAGCCCCGTGCCCCTCCCCAGCCCTCTCCAGGTGTTTTCTGTTCCCAGCTCTCTGGCCACCCAAACCTGTCCAGGACACTTCTGGGTCCCCGGCTCTGGGGCAGCCCCTCACCACACTGGGAATGGTGACGTTGTGCTGGACACCCACAAACCCCTTCCCAACGTGGACTGTTCCCAAAATGCAGAAAAAAACCCAAGTTCTTTTGCTGGCACAACTGTTGCTGTTGCCCGTGTCCCCTGATCCCTCTGCAAAGTGTGCAGACTGACTAAGAGCTGGTATTTGGAAGCCATTGTCACGATTTGCTGCTCCCTCAGGTGAGTCACGCTCACACTGGGGGTGTCTGCAGCAGGGAGAGCTTTTTGTTCTTCCTTTTCACAGCACCTCAGTCAATAAAACCTGGCTTTGCAAAGGGAGGTTTCCACAGGCACTCAAAATGCCAAGACAACATTCCCAGCCTGACAGTTTGAAAGGAGCACCATCACAATCCCTGGGATCTGTTTCCTGACTTGCATCCTCCAGCTGGCACTTTTGTTTTGGGGTTGCTTTATGGCTGTGGGTATAATTCTGTTATTAACTATGACAAAGAAAGAAAAATAGATTTGTCAGCAGGGTTGTGCTGGCTGTGGAGCGTGTCAGGTGTTTCAGGGATGGTGGGGAACCTGAGAGGGTGGAAACAGAGCAGGGATCTGCATCCAGCACCTCAGCAGGGCCCGGGAAGGGAGGGCAGATCCTGATTCCTTCAGCACTGGGCCAAGCATCTTTCTCAGCTTCTCTTGGTGTAAATCCCTGTCTGCCACAGGCTCAGTCTCAAATCCCATCCAGAGACAGCAGATGATTTAGGAATGGTCTCTGGATTGTTCATGTGGTGCTGGGAACAGAATTTATCCCTGAGCTGAGGCACAGAATCCCAGCCTGGCTCTGAAACCACTCACCCATGCAGTAATGCTGGACTAATTGCCTTTTTGTTTTTTATTTTTTGGTTAAAATATTATCATTAAGTGATTTTGAAATGCAAGATGTAAATATTTAATTCCAGAAATGCTTCATTTCTGTAAGAGATCATTAAATTGACTTTAAATTTGCACCATATTTTGCCTCCTATGGATCTATTTGGTCCTAAAATGTCTTCAAATTCAGCCTTAAAACCTTAATATTCATAAGGAAGGAAGTAATTTGGATTATCATGTCCTGCACCTGTGAATACAAGAATTACAGTGCTCCTTTTCCTCAAAAAAAGGCTTTTCCTTGAGCTGAGCCATCGCAGTGAGCTTTATCCTGATTAGTTTTTCCCAGTTCTTGCAGGTGTCTTTCAACTCCTTAATATTCTTTTCCAGTAATTTCAAAGCCATCCCATGTTTTCATCTAGGACAGACCAGAGGGGCACACGGTGGGTTTTGTTTTGCCAAACTGGGAATTATTTAGCTGGGTGGCAGCCACAGAAAATCTTCTCCAAAGCACAGGAAACTGTGCTGCTTTCATGATTTTTCAGTGCTCAAAATGCTATTTTTTCTTTCTGAAAATCTCCAGTGGAGCTGTCACCAAATAAATCTTCCTCCCCTGCAGGAAATGCTCAGCTCATGCATCTGACAGCTGCATAAAACTTCCTGTTCATTAATGGCACAGAGCTCCCAACAATTATCAATGATTAACCAGCTTCTTTTTTTACTGTCCAGAACGAGAGCCAAGAGCATTCAAATACTGACAGTCGAGGAGCAGATGACTCCTGGTCTATATCTGCATCTGCTTTTGCCACACGTGGTCTGGAGAGGGGCTGATGTGTGGGTTTGAGGTGAGGGTTTCCATCTGGCTGCTGCTGCCAGGGTTCATTCAGCAGAACACGAGGGACGAGCAGCAAACCATCCTGGCAGCACGAGAAAGGGAGGACAGGAGGAACCTGCAGGAGAGCAGCTGAGCAAAAAGCAAAGTTAGGCATAACTCCTTGGAGTTCTGGCAGTTTGGAACAAAACAGAAATGAGGTTTTGACTTGGATGTTTCACTCTGAGGAGGATGGATGGAGTGAATCAAGGAATCTTTCAGATGAGGGAGCACAACATTTGCATGGACTGATGGATCCTGGATCCCTGGCAGGGAGAGCTGGGGGAGCCACCTGGATCCCAGCCCCTGGGCCTCTGAGATGCACAGGGTTTGGTTCTTCACCTGGAGTCTGCGTCCCTCAAACGCTCTGGGTGACACCTGAGGGCACACTGCCAGCTCAGCCTGCTCAGGGTGAATTTCAGAACATCCGAGGCAGGGCAGGGACTGCTGCAGCTCACAGCTGGGGCTTCACCATCTGACACCCCCCAAAACAAGCTGCTGGCACTGCCAAATCCCTGACACCCATCTTGGGACAGACGTGAGCTGGAACCTGGTGCAGAAGTGAAGTCATCCCCATCAGACCAACACCCTCCTGTTTGGGGGAGCAGGGGCTGCTTTGAACTGGAAGAGGAGAACACATCCAAACTCGTGTTCCTGCAAACCTGAAAAGCCTGGCCTGGGCTTCCAGGGAAAACTGGTTCTGCTTAAGTTCTGGTTAAGTTCTGCACTTTATTGGATCTGGCTCCTTTCCAGCTGGTGGTTCCTGCTGATTGCCCAGAGCTGTGTTTTCAGCAGGTCTGATTTCCCTGCTGTTCCCACTAATGGTCGGATCTGTCTCGTGTTTCACCAGTGTGGTCTGACTGGGTAATGAAAAGGAGAGAATAATTGCTGCAGTGCAGGAGCTCTGGGAAGCAGCACCATCCCTAATTATTACCATGCTGCCCGTGCCTCTCAGCAGGCCCTGGTGAGGCTGCAGCCCTTCTGTGGTCTGGCTCTGCAGCAGCTCCACCAAACCCAGAGGAATCCCTGCGGATCCACGCTGGGGTGGCAGCAGCCTCTGGCTCACACACTCCAGCTGGAGCTCAATGGGAAACATTCCCTCATTCTGCTTCCCAGAGATGCCTGAACAGCGTTTTCAGATGATATTTCAGCCTCAGAGTTTCTGCAGACTGTGAGTCACAGTGTTGATGTAGGAAGGGAGCTGCTGATCTGATTGTCTCTTCTTCCCCCATCACAAAAATCCCCCAGGTTCCTGCTGCCACTATTCTTTTATTTTTAAAGGGGGAGAATTACAGACTCTACACCAGCTATTTCTCCATGTGGGAGCTTCTAGAACAGATAAAATGTTCCTGTGTCATGATTGAGACAGAGAGTTATTGTAGACGTGGTGCCTCAGTGGGTGGAACAGGCATTTGAACCACAATTATTCTCCTGTAGGAGCATTTTAAGTCTCTATCAAATATGCAGCGATGATAACAATACTATGTCAAATATTCACTTCCTTCATGCAGCTTCTGCACAGCCTGGCTCACAACTTCCCCCTGCTTTCAATCCTGGCTCTGCTTTCCCCTGTCAGTGCTTTACCCTTCCCAAGCCTGAGATATGGGCAATTTGGGGAGCTGCAGCTACTAAAAAGAAATAGAAGTGGAAAAAAAATCCTCTTGTAAACTGTGGATCTGATTCTTGGCTTTAGTGAGGAGGTAGCAGGTACATGAGCATGGAAGGGGAAGAGAAGGATGATTTTGGGGGTGTTGGATCCACGTGGGTCAGCTCTAGGATGTTCTCCTGTCCTGAGGAGGGGCCAGGCACGGGGCTGAGCCTGCTCTGGTGGGATGTGCAGAGCTGGGACTGGCAGAGCCCCACGGCCAGGGGGCAAATTCCTGGTGCCAGCTGGACACGGGTGGAGCCATGCCCACACTCCTGCCCTGCTGTTTGAAACCTTTGTTTCCCCATCCTTGTGGCTTTGGGCTGAGGGAGAAGTCCAAATTTTCTTCTATTTTCTTTGGGTTTCTCCCAAGAAAAGGCATGGATGGCCTGGGGCACTTTGTCCTGATGCCTCCTGCTCACCGGGATCACTGGCAGAAGCCTCCCTGCAATTCCAGCTGTGAATTCCTGCAGCACAGGGTTAAAGCTCCTCTCCAGCACAGGAAAGGCCCCTCAGGACGCTGCAGGATTTGGGCAGCTGGAGCCTGGAAAAACATGATTTGCCAAACTTGTGCCGAGTGGAGAGGCCAGGATGGAGATCCCTGATCCACTGACGGGATAAAAGCTTTGCAGCTCCGGCAGGAAACGTCAATCTCGGTGAAAGGCTGGGAGGAATGGGAATTTGCTCTCATTCCACTGCTGCCCCTGGAGATGAGCTGCCCCTGGGATATCACAGGAGCTGTGCCAGCCCTGGGCTGCCCCTTCCCCGCTCTGAACTCAGCTCAGCCGAGAGCCAAAGCTTTATTGCAGAATTCCAGCGCTCCCTGCAGCGCTGTCCTTCAGCACAGCTCCCTGGCGGGCAGCGACATTGCAGCGGCGCATCCTCGGGATGCACAGGGAGGCTTGGGAACCCTCCTGGTTCGTAAAACCGCTTGTTTCATGTAAATAAACCCCCAACTTCTGCACCTGGGGGTTTTGTTGTTTTATTGATTCAGTGGTGCCTGGCTTTGAATGCGTTTTCAAGTGTTTTGATAGGTTTGGGTTAAAAAAAAATAATTATCAGGGTGAGAAAATTGTCAATACTGGGGAAAGAGGCAAAGAGGAGTTATCAGACATTCAAAATTCATACAGTCTGCCTTGACTCACTGGCAGCAAAATCAATGATATCTAAATCCAGCAGTATCCTACAGTTTTGAAGGCGATAATATTGCCAGGTAGGAACGTCATTGCTCAACTATTTAAAAGTGTAAACACTTCCCATATAACGTTTAATTCCCCCCTTTATTTTACCCACTTGTAAAAAGCAATTACAGCTTTAAATCCGACCACATTCTCAGCGTCAGCTGGCAGACATGGCCGGGGATGCTCGGGATGCTCAGGGAAATTCAGGGACGCTCCGGGATGCTCCGGGAAGCTCCAAAAGGCTCCGGGATGGGCAGGGATGTTCCAGGAAGCGCAGGGATGTTCTGGGAAGCTGAGAGAAGTTCCGGGATGCTCAGGGAAGCGCAGGGATACCCATGGAAGTTCCGGGATGCCCGGCACTCTGTCAGCAGGTGGCGGCGTTAAGCCGCGCTCAGCGAGGAGATGCGAGGAGATCCCTTCCCTTCCCTTCCCTTCCCTTCCCTTCCCTTCCCTTCCCTTCCCTTCCCTTCCCTTCCCTTCCCTTCC
>VZUI01001588.1:0-20675 GCA_013401135.1 Cettia cetti
CCCATCTCCTCAATCCCCATCCCTTTGTCTCAGTGCCCACCAGAGACCTGCTTCACTTTCTGTGACAGGAGACTTGTTCATTGAGCTTTGTAGTGACGTTACAGCTCCTTTGCACCAACTTCCATCTCCTTTCACCCTAGATCTGGCTGCAAACAGGCATGGAAGTGTTTCTGCTAATTATAAAAAAGAACAGATCTTAATTAAAAGTAATAACAACAAGAATGCTCCCTGCAAGAGAAAAAAAAACCCAAGGCAAAGCAAAACTATCAAAAAATAAATAAAAAACCACAAACCAAAATTCCCACCAAGCCCCATAGGGAAACATGATAAACAGTAAAACAACAAATTACTCCCACCTCCTCCACAACCTCTGCCGACAGTGCCCACTCAGGCCGGGCGGTGCTGTGTTGGAATTCCTGTCTCTTTCCTGCTCCAAGGTCAGGGCGAATAAAATTCAGGAGACATTGTTTTTGAAGTCTCACTCTGAAGTTTATTATCCTTATCTATTACAAACTCATGAGATGTGAGCTCTCTCTAACAAGGCAAGAAAGTAAGCTAAAATAATGTCTAGTGAAGGCTATTTAAGTTCCAATTATCCTATGAACAGTTGACATCTATATTATTTATGTTTTTGACCCAATGACTTATCCCAAGGTCCACAATGCAGACCTCACTAACCAAAGAAATCACCCAAACCCGTGAAGAAGGAGGTGCAATAAGACATCTAATCCACACCCAGAATTCTCCATCTTGGCTCCCATATATCACCACATGCTAAAACCCCAAATCTAAGGTGTTCACACTGTGAGATCACACAATACCATCCAAACTACATCCCCATGATCTCAGTACTATCACTTATTTTTGGAAGCCTGTTTTAAGGCCTCAGGTCAAATGCAGTGCTTCCCTGAAGTTCTGTGATTGTCAGCACAGAGAGTCCAAAACTCTAAGCATTCAGAGTGTCACCAGTACTGCAGAGGGCCAGGTTTGGCCTCATGCCCTGCCCAGGGACCCCTCACAGCCAAACGAGTCCTAGCACCACTGAGACTTTGGGGGGTGTTGGCTGTCTCTGCCTCACCCCCCACAGCTGCCAGCACACCACACTGGCCCCTGCACGTCCCACTACTCATCCAGGACTCTGCCCCACATCCAGCACTGCAGGATCTCCACACCTGTCTTACCTGCTGCCCACCAGGCACAGGGACATGGAGAGGCCGGGGCCTGGGGACAGCAAAGATGTCACCAGCCTGGGGGACACTGGGGAGCTGCTGGCTGCTGCTGCTGCTGCTGGGCGCACTTGAGCAAAGGACACTCACCTGAACAGCAGCCTTCCCGTGAGAGCAGGGTTAGCCCCCAGGGCAGTCACTGGGCACTGCTCTGGGGGGCTTCAGTCCCATCTCAGTGGGAAATGGATTTGTAGAGAATTCTCAAACCCTGACAGAAGGCTCACATAATGAGCATCTGTAAGCAAACTTTGAGATAAGAAATGCTGACTTAGAAATGCCATGGAATAGGACAGACATTGTTGAGAGAGAAATAGAACTGGAAACAAGTTTCAAATGATGGCCTTGCAAATAAGACTAGATACTTTGGAGAAACAGAACTAGGAAAGATGCATTGTAGTATGATCCATGAGGGATAATTTTAGATGATTGGCTTTAAGGCATCAACGGTATTGTATAGCAAAAGCTGATAGACCAAGAAATGCTTATAAGATATTGTAATTAGGAAATAGTTGGCTTCTGATTGTAATGGTATGAATTGTAACATCTGTATTGTCTCACCCTTCACATGAGACTGAAAATGGCATAAAAGTTTTTAAAACGCCTCTCAGTTACCCCATCTCTGAGTCAGAAAAGAGTATAATCCAACACCATCTCACTGGAATGAGTCCCTCTAGACAGGTCTGGTTCCTCTCCCAAAGTACTACACCCTTTGGCAATGGACGTGGAAAACCTGCACCTGAGGGGGACGCAGAAAATGGGTGTTCAATGTCCCACTGGGAGGCACAGAAGGTTCCCGTGGTCCCCAGCACCTGGAACTCCACTCTCCCCTCACACACAGCACAGCCTGAACCCTGTTTCCTCAAGGAAAGAGAAAGGTGAGAGCAGGTGGGTGCTCCCTAATCAGCTGGAGAATCTGTGGGGTTGAGACTCTTGTCTGTGATAAAAGATTTTGGGAATTAAGTGGCTCAATACCTTTGAGGCCCTGGACTTTTCATGAAGTCTTTGGCTTGGATTTTCCCTTTCTTTCTGTCTTTTCATTTTAAAATTCCCCTTGAATCAGAAAATGCCATAACCCATGACCCGAATGCAGTTTCTGTAAGGGTGAGTGAGGTTCTTTCCTTGCAAAGCAAAGGCAGCAGCCAAAAGGCAGCTCAGGAGCTGTGCCCCGGAGCTGGAGCTGCCAGGGAAGCATCAGCTGCTCGGGTGGTCTTTGGGGAAAAGCAGGGCTGTCCTTTGCTCTCTGCTGACAGCACGGGGGGCTCTGGGAACCCCAGCACTGCCAGATGTGCTCCTGGGATGGGGTGAGATGTGAGGCTGAGCCCTGAGAGGGCCCCTGGAGAAGGCAGGGCTGCAGTCATCATGTGTTCTAGGAATTGCATAGTCAGAGTTAGAATGGTGGATTTTATACAAACATTTAGCATTTAGATAAACTGACACTTGATTTTTGTCCATTGAGGGCAAGATAGGTCCAGCAGGAGTAGAAAACCATAAACTGCTTCAGTATTGGAAACTTCTTGGATTCAAGTAGTGGCTAAATATTCATGCAGGAGGGATCATCTTTGTCAAATTCTTTTTGTACTTCTCCAGCTTTCAACTATAGTTGCTGGTAGATCTGGGCATTTATTTTTTTATTTGCTCCCATTCAAATATTTTTTTTAATTTAAGGGAACACAGATGTGATACTAACTGGTTATGTTGAAAAAACAGGAAATATTCAGCATTCTCAGAAAATGTCAATTGATTTGAGATATTATTTCCAGAATTTTCATGTTCATTAGGAAGTGAAACGAAGAATTTGTAAAAGAAGAATGCAATCTGTATCCCAAGCTTCATAAGGAGGAGAACAAAGGGCTTCCCACCACCCAAAGGCTTCCCAGCCCAGCAGCTGGGCTCTGATTTGCTTTCTCTTGTTCCCCTTGTTATAAGTACATAATATATTATTGGATTTTCACAAATATTAAAATCAATGCTGTATGTATGATGTTGGAAAACTTTGCTGTATTGATATAGTTTATTTTATTTCTGCTATTAACGAAACTTAGAAATAACAGTGTGAATATATATATATTTCTTGGGCTATAACATGGTATTAAAATGGAGACAGCTTTTTTGTTCATGTAGCTCAGAGAATGGTAAAGATAATCAGGAAATTCCTCACGTTCTTGGATTATCCTATCTGGATGAAGATGGCAGTGACCAGAGCCCCAGGGGAGAAATTTATTGACCCTGTGTTATCAAGCAGTGTAGGGATGGCAGGATGGAGACACAAGGAGAAATAAAAATGTTGATCTGCAGGACGAAATGGGGGCAGGCTGGGGGTTGAAACCAAGCAAAAGAACATCTAAACTCAAAGGAATGTTTGAATAACACATGAGGGTCTATGAATACATAACATGCTGATGCATTTCTGAGTTAGTTCCTGCTCTTGGCTGAATGACAAGCGCCCAGCTGTAATTTTTAAAGCTTTTGCTCCTGTGTCTCTTATTGTTTTTTTATTAAACCTTCTAAAGTTTACCAAGAAAGTGAACATCGTTTTTCACACCACCCGTAACCCTGGCCCAGTAGCTGGGCTCTGATCTGCTTTCCCCTGTTCTCCTCCTGTTGTGTTTCTGTTTCACTTTCCCCTGTTCCCCTCTGTTGTGTTTCTGTTTCAATTTCCCCTGTTCCCCTCTGTTGTGTTTCTGTTTCACTTTCCCCATTTCCCTCCTGTTGTGTCCCTGCCCCTGCAGCTCCCGCAGCCTTTGGGGCCGCTTTTCCCCTCTGGGTGATTCCAGGAAGGGCTCAGCTCTGCCCAGCTGAGGATGGAGGGATCCCAGTGCCCAGGGCTGCTTGGGCCATGGTCAGGCCGGCAGGATATGACACGGCTTGCACACAGGATATGCTCAGAGCAGAAGGTTGGTGTTGCTGGCAACGTTAAATACAGTGTAGTAAAATTTAACACAGCTGAAAAAAATTCAAATTGAAATGCATACAGCTCACATTTTATACCATTAAGTACCATTTATTACAACTGACATTTAAACAAATACAGCCTTAAAATTTACAGCATTAAATACAATTTAAATTGAAATTCATACAACTTAAAATTAATACAATTAAATCTAACTTAATGAATGTAAGCCTTGTAACTTAATGCAAATAAATACTATTTAAATTTAAACTTCGTTTATGCAATTAAACAAAATTTAATAGAATTTAAATTCATACAACCTAAAGTTAATGCAAGTAAATACTGTTCAATACCATTTAAAGTAATACAACTTAAATTTACACTACTAAATACAGTTTAATACAATATAAATTTAAATTCGTACAACTTAAAATTACTACAAGTACAAATTAATTCAATCTGAATTTAAATCCATACAACTTAAAGTTACTGAAAGTAAATACTATGTAATACCACTTAAATTTAAACTAATACAAGTTAAATTTATAAAATTAAATGCAACTGACTACAATTTAAATTTAACTTAATACAACTTAAAGTTAATACAATGTAAAATAAGAATAACATTTATCAAATTGATATCAATAACTACAAAATACCTACAAAATCAATTTTTTGCAAAAACTATGCATCTTCTTTTTGGCCCTGTGGCCAAGCTTCGTGGATTGGGAATGAACATGTTTGTATTTTCCAGTCTCAAATATTTCTGTCCCCTTGGAGTCCAGTTGGTATTTTCCATTCCAGGTATTTGTGTGTGGGGGGTCCTTAAGTAATGCTCTTCTCCTTCCCTCAAGTACTCTTCAATTAGTGCCACCTGCAATTCGAAAGGAGTATTGTCACAAGCAAGTCCATAAAAACTTTAAAAGCTGCTGCAATTAGTTTATTTCAAAACTGATAGTACTTAGAAACAAAAATACACAAAGGCTCCTCTTGGGCAACTGGCTACAGCACTGATACCCGACTTTGTCATTATTTTTCTTTTCTCCATTTCTGTTTGAATTCAATTCCTTCATTGCTGTGGAACAGACTCCCTTCACACAGAGCTCTACTCAAGATGCAGACCCTGCATCATGGATGATCTAAAGAATCAATTTGCCTGTTGCATTTTTAGCTGAAATAATTAAAAAATCCTGCTCTGCCATGCTGACAGGCATTCATTGAGTGGAGTGTGCTCTTTCAGGCACAGCACAGAGGAACAGGCTGCAAATCAGTCCAAGCATGGCTTCCTCTTGTATTGATCCATGTCCTGAGCTGTCCCACTAAAGTATTCCTCAGCCCTAGCCTTGACTGGAGACATGCCACACGCCCTGGCCGTGCTTTGGGTCGGTCAGGGGGAATGTTTTTGAAAGAGGCAAGCAGGAAAGTTTATGCACAGTTCCATCTGCTTACCTGGGGTGTAGAGGGCACAAGGAGTCTGGCAGAGAAGCTCTGCCTCCTCCTGTCTATGGAGCTGGCCAGGGGGATCTGTTCAGGGAATGGGCTGCACATAGCACCGTGCATGATGCCATGGGAAATAGTTTCCTGCTGTGCTGGTGAAGCTCGATGGGCACTTGTGCCTGGGCTTTGGCTCTTTTGCTGCCAAAAGATCCATTGCCACAGGAGCATGGGGAGCCTGGGGCTCTCCAAAGAGCCTTGTGGGTTGGCTCTGCTGTGAAACATGCAGAGGAGTAGAGAGAGTGTTTCTGATGCCAGCCTTCTTTTGAAGAAGTTGAAATAAAAGCCTAGGAAGTCCTCAACTGACCAAAAGCACATGAGAAGTCTGGAGAAGACTGATCCCATAGTGCAGGGGTCCAGGGCAGGACTTGGCCCTATTAACCACAACCACTGAGCCCACAGGACTCTTCAGCCAGAGACCAATTTAAAGTGTCTGCAAGAATTCCCTCTGCCATTACAAGTGCCTGTCCTATTTCGGGGGTAGTGCTGGTGTCTGCGTGAGCAGAAAGGGCAAAAAGAGGAAAGAAAAAGGGTCCCAGGTGATGTGTGGGGTGTGGAGTGAAGGCAAAGGGAACACTGAAACAGCAGCAGGACTTACAGCAACTCCTTTAGGACCATCCAGCAGTGTCTGGACTGCTGGGGATGCGACCAGGAAGCAGCAGAGGAATGATGTTCCTACCTGGGACTGTGGTTTGGCAGGGTCTGCCTGTGCTTTTCATATTTATAGAATAGGTGTGGGCTCCAGCCCCCTGAATAAGAACTAATCGGGCACAACAGGTGCTGTCATCACTGCGCTGTTCCTGCTGCCGCTGCTCAGCTGCGATGGCGTTTGCACAGCAGGGATGCAGCCAGAGCTGGCTTCCAGGCAAATCAGACTCGTCTCCCTGGGGCTGGTGCACTGGCAGAGGCCGAGGCACGGGATCAGGTTTCACCTGACCTGGTTTCACCTGATCTGGTTTCACCCTGGCACCTCCTCTCTTTTCTGCCTTTTGAACTGACCAGACTCAGGCACATTTCCTGCCCAAGGAGCAAGCTGCTCTCCTGCCCTTTGCTGCAGGCTGTTACCTTCTGTATTTTAGTCCACGCACGTTCTCCAGTTCTTCCTGCCAGGATGTCCACGGCATCTACCATCAGTGATTGCAGCTGTGCCACCAAGATACAAACAGTCAGTGTGGAATTTACAGAGAGATAATTTCTCTGGATACACAAATTAAACCCTAATTCAAATCCTTGGCACTCTGGTGGTTTTGTGTCTCATCTTTCACACAGTGAGCATGGCCATCTTTGCTTCAACCCTTGCGCTGCATTCTTGTAGAGCCAAAATACTGTTGTATTGCCTCCCCACAGTCCCTTCCAGGGTAGTCCTGGCATTGCCTCAGCCTGAACCCTTCCCAACCCCTGGAAAATGGTTCAAATACTCTTAATTCAGAAACAGAGAGACAAGGGTTGGACCCAGGGTGCCCTGCCCTTAGCATTAGTGTTTAGGAACAAACTGGGGGAAACTGGTATTTGAGACCTGTGCTATTGCTGCACTCCAAAAAATTATCTTCCAAAATGTTGGGTTAAGTTAAAGGGAATCCAAACAAAAATTTTTGGAGTCTCTTCACAAGCATTTTACTTGTGATAAGGAATTAAGATCTACTACCACTATGTCTGTAGGTATCAGCATTCCTGGGTGTGCTCAAGGCTTACCCAAAGGTGTCCCTTCAGGGGGAGGTGAAGAGACACCATCTGTCCACTGATTCACAGCAAGGAGATGTTTCCCCCTCCTCTTTTTTCCCAACCTCCTTGGATACCATCCCTTTTGGCCTTGTTGGCTACAGCACTCATCCCACTGCTGGCCCTTGCCAGAGCTGGGTTGGGTCTGCCAAGGGCCCAGTCTGTGTTTCTTAGCAGCCTCATGGATTCTTCAGGGACTCGGGGCACCTCTGCAGCAAGTCTGACAAGTTACCACGAGCAGGCAGACAGGTTTGCTCAGAGACAGGGAGCATGTGGTGGATGCACCCAGCACAAAAACATCAGTTTTTCCTCCTTTCCCGCCTCTCCTTCTCAGCTGTACCCCGGTTCAGGCTGTTTTGCTGCAGATGCCTTCTGAGATTAGAGATGTCAAGGCAGCATGAGCTGAATCATTGCAATCATTTTTCCAAACTGATTTGGGGAGGTTTTGGGGGCAGAGAAGGGATTTTCAATAGATACTGATAGGTGAGTCCTGGTGCTTCTGTCAGTCACCCTTGTAGGTGATCAGCTTCTCCTCTGTCAAAGCACTGCAGGAGGATTTGAGAACTCTTTCAGGTCCCCACATTGGACAAAGGACTTCCAGACCACATGGCAACAGTGCAGAACTCTGACCTGGCCCTTCCTGCTCTCTCTCTCAGCCTGCAGAGGACAAAATGAGTGTTGGAAATCAAAACCTACCAGCTTGTCATCCTCCTG
Organism: Cettia cetti; assembly: GCA_013401135.1. Lineage (NCBI taxonomy): Eukaryota > Metazoa > Chordata > Aves > Passeriformes > Sylviidae > Cettia > Cettia cetti. Next base: position 8,044 of record VZUI01001588.1, read on the forward strand.
AGAGACTTTCTGCAGGTAGGGAACAGTTGCCAGCTCAGCCATGGCCTGGGTCATCACCTGGGCCTGTTCCTCCCCTCTCTGCAGGTGGCTGAGCAGGCTGGCGTGGTGGAACTGCTCAATGGCCCGTGCACAGGGGCCACGCTCATCCTGTTGGCCCAGGAAAAAAGAGGAGGTGAGAGGAGAGGTGTCACTGTTGGACATGAAAGGAAGAGCTTGACTCCAGGTAGAAAAATGATCAGAAGGCTGTTCTATTTTTCACACAGCCCTTTTTATAACATGCTGCGATAAAGAACCATATCATTGATTAGAAAAGACCACTTCTCTTCATTGGTTAAATAATAAAAACAATATCTGTGAGAGGGTTGATATGATAGCTTAGCAATACTATGAAAAACAAAAGGCTGTTGATGTGCAGTGTCCTTGAGAGGAATGCATTCTCTCATGGAAAGAATCAGCCACTAACAGGCTGAAAATTTCACAAACTCAGAAAATCAGACCCACAGAGAGGCACAGGGAACACCCTGATGCTTGGTGCCCTGTGCCTCAAGGCTTCTTATCTGTGTTTGTGCTGGTCCTGCTCTCAGCCAGCACATTGCAGGCCGTGATGCTGGGACAAGCTTCAGAGAGGCAACAAAAAGACTTTCTTGCCACAAGCTCTCTAGGAAAACTAGGAAAATAAAGATGTTGTCATGATAGATGGGAAGAGGAGACAGCAGATAACAAACACAAACACAGTTTTCTCTTTTGGAACAGGCTTTTCTATCACCCCATCCACTGAACATCTCCTGACTTTCCTGGATGGCTTTTCCAGTCTCAAGGGATAGGCTGAGGAAACTGTGCAGGGTGTCAGCTCATGATTTGGGTGCAGACAGGCCAATCCATGGTTTCAAAGACAGCCCCTGGAGGAACTGAAGCCTGCATAGGTGATCTCTGGCCTACAGGCAGTCAGGAGCATGGCAGGCTTGAAGCATGTTCCAGCTGTCCCTTCCCATCTTAGCCAGAACAGTGTGTGTATAAATGATGCGAACTCCAGGCTGTGTGGCTGCCAAACCATGGGGGCAGAATTGACTTATCTTAAGTAGTGCCAAGGTTTAATGAGCTTGGGTTAAGCACTAAGCAGGTTTGGTCAAAACCAGCCTGAGCAGAACAAGAAGTCAGATTGCATGTTTGCATCTGCAAATGAGGAAGAGGGCAGCAGAAAGGTTTGTTCTGTTAAACCACAAACATATTATTTTTTCCTCTCCAAGTAAGTTGTAGTGCTTGAGTCTGTAGCTGAAGTTTGGCCATTTTTGATTTAGCTTATGTGATGAAATAATATGGAATCATGTTTGTAGCTTGAAGACAATTGTGGAACACTTTAAAGGAAACAAAAGTGGCCAAGTCTCTCTGTCAGGGCGATAAAGAGATATCAGTCCCCAGCAGCAGAGCAGCTCTGGCTCTGTGCCCATCTCTCTTCCCAGGTAGAACTGGCACTGCCATCTGCTCCTTGGGGCAGAGGTTTGGTCTTGCCGGGATCACTGAACGCTCTGAAAATTGAAGGGAAAGGGAATACATTTCCCCTGACAATGGACATGGACCTGGCAGCTGTTTGTTCCAACTCAGTGACTCTCTCTTCTCCCCCAGGGCTTTCCTCCTCTCCTGGCAGCTCCCACACCCATCCCTGGAGCTGGTTATAAACTTGTAGGCCCCTGTTTCAGCCCTGGTCCCTGTCCTTTCTGCTGTGGAGGTGGCACCAGGGTAGCCCTTGCCTGAACCATGGGGCTGCTGTGCCAACCTCCTTGGAAAAAAGGTCACTTGGCTGCTTCCTTATGTGGTGCTGGGGTTTCACCTGGGTTTTCTGAGAGTGCATTTGTGTTTCAGCAAGAATATTTAAAGCTGGTGGAAAATATTGCTGTGTGGGAGCAGTGTAAATTAAATTCTTACAATGGAAACAGACATTAAATTCCTTGCAGTCCTAAGGCAACACTCTGCTCTCATCTCTGACAGGATGAGTTCCTTTTCCCTGTGCCCTGGAAATGAGACTCTCAGTTTATCTCTGCTTGAACTGTGTGGTCCTGTTCCTCCAAATCCATTTACAGAAGAGAGGAGTCATGGGGAATGCAAAACCTGCCTGACTTCAAAGTTTCTTCTCTTCCTGTTACTCTTTTGAGATTGCAGTAGTTGCTATGGAGGAATCTCATCTCCAAAAGCAAAGAGACAGTCTTTGGGAGGAGTAAAAAAAAATTAAAAATTGCAGTTTTTCTGGGCCTTTCAGAAGGACCCGGATTTTACTGTGTTTCCAGTATTCAACCTACACTCTGTTTGTAATTGTAGCTTCTTGAAGTGCATCAAAAGGAATGCCCCCAGAAGGAACACATCCTCTCCTTTCCCAGAGCTGCCATTTGCATTACTCTGCACACCAGGAACTGGGGCTTTTGGTCATCCAAAGCCAAGAGCAAAGAGCTTCAGGAAGGCACTGCAAAGAAGCAGCTGTGTTTCCTCAGGGGTGTCTGCCCTCCATCCACTCCACTTCCCTCAGGCCAGTGTGGATGCTTTTGGCCAAGCCCTGTACACCTTCCCTCTGCTGGGTGCTTGAGTTCTGGCACTCACTGCTGCTGCAGCAGCTGCCCTCTAGAAGGAAAGGAGTCTGAGCTTCCCCAGGGCTCTAGCTCATGTTTTTTTACTTGGGAGAATAAGTTAAGAATTGCATGGAAACAGTCTCTTCTCTGTGCAAATCTGATTGTTGACCTTTGTGCTGATTGTCAGCCCCGGTGCTAAAAGCTGTGTCCATTATGGCAGAAAGGATAGAGCAGGGGAAGCCACCATCACCTGGCTTATGGTTATAAGAGATGGGAAGGTGACTTCACACCTTCACTCCGGTGGGATCTCAACCACTAGAAATGCTTCAAATAGCAGTGATTAACTCTTGATGGAGCTCTGGGTGGGAGGTGCAATCTACCATGGATATGAAATAGAGAAATAGTGTTGGTGGTTATGTGAAGTAGGGATATAAAACTATAGGCCATAAAGATTGGAGAAAATTGCATGCAGAGGGACTTTGAAGAAACTGTGTCACTGTTAAGTCATTAGGACTCCTTTTAAAGAGTCTAAACCCACTGGAGCTCTGTTCCTAATGCACTTCATGGAGCATTTTTGGACCCTGGAGGAGCACATGCAGCAGGAATTAATCCCAAAAAGCACACACACACCTTCACACACACCCCCCACATAACCAGAAGAGGACTGGGATACTCACCTTTATCTTAGTGCTTCCTATAAAAGCCATGGCTGCCATGATCCTTTTCCCAGTGTTCTGCCAAAATGTTTCTGCTTCTTCCTCCATGCTGGGACTGAAAGTTATTTTCTGGCCTAGGAAGTGAAATCACAGAACCACAGAGACTTGTTTATTCATCTCCATTTTCTTTAGGGGATCTGGCAGGATGTTGGGAGAACTGGAGGAGGAGTGAAGGGGATGGGAAGAGCTGCCTGGGCCATCAGGGCTGCCAGCACTGATGGAAATGGGTCCCGAGACACCCCTCACCCCTCTCATTTAGTGAGGATTGGGGGGGTCACCCCTGAGTCAGGCCAGTTCTTCAGCAAGTTGGCACACCTGGAAAGACTGGCAGCTTTCGAGTTACAAACTTTTCCACAGTTTTTCCAATCTCTTTATTTCTGAAGCCGAGAGTCAGTAAATACTGCTGGCCAGGATGAGATTCAGCCTTCTCTGGCAACAGGTGAATTCCATGAGGATCTGCATTGGGAAAGGAAAATAATTTCCACTGTCATATTTCTTTACAGCTGTAAGAGAAGTTACTTTGGTGGAGAAATATATGGGAAGTCTAAGAATGAGTGAAACTTTGCCAAAACACAGATGACAAAACCAACACATCCAGCTCTCACTGGATTTTGAATCTTAGGGCTCTGCAGCCTTTTTCATCAACAGCTTAAATTTTGCTGATGCCTGAGATAAAGCATATTCTGCCCAATTCCCCAGAACAGTGGACGTGTCTGAAGGCCAAGCAGCTCAAACTGTCTCCAACTCTTTTGAATTCAGCTGCACAAACACAATCTACAGTGCTTAAGGACAGCTGAAAACTGCTGTTACCTGTAAATATGTGCTGCACATAATCAGGGTGCTTCTCAGCAAAGGCTTTGTTGGCCTCCCTTATTTTGTCAGCCTTGTCCTCTTTCTCAAAAGGTGTGTACAGAACAGAAAAAGAGACTTCTTTACTGAGGGCTTCTTGAGTCATAGCCTAAAAAAGGGCAAAGAAATGATACATTTCATGTTGGGTAGAGGCTAGTTAAAAAAACCCAAACAAAACAATCAGGCAGTTTGGATGGAGACTCCATGAGGCTCCATCTTCAAGTAGGAGACAGGGACAAGAGAAATTGTCTTTCAGATGGAGAGAGAAAGTGATTCCATGCCCTCTGAAAGTCACATAAGGAAGCCTTATGAAAAAAAAAGGACAGTGTCTCAAGCTGCGCCAAGGGAAATACAAGTTGGATATTAGGAAAGTTTTTCATGGAAAGATAAATAAAGTTCTGGAATGATCTGCCTGGGGAGGTGGTGGAGTCATCATCCTTGGATGTGGTTTAGAGAAACACTGGATGTGGCACTCAGTGCCATAGTCTAGTTGAGGTGTTAGGGCATGGGATGGACTTGATGATCTTGAAGGTCTCTTCCAACCTCGTCATTCTGTGATTCTGTGAATTCTGTGAAATGCCTTCAGCTGCTGTATCCAGAATTGTTGTGTCAGGGGAGGTTTAGGTTGGATATCAGGAACAGGTTCTTCCCCCAGAGGGTGTTTGGGCACTGGAACAGGCTCCCTGGGGAAGTGGTCAGAGAACCAAGCCTGACAGCTCCAGGAGCAGCTGTACAATACTCTCAGGCACGGGGTGTGACTCTTGGGAAGGGCTCTGAGCCAGGCCAGGAGTTGTTCTCAGTGATCCTTGCGGGTCCCTCCCAGCTTGGCCCACTCTGTGGCTCCTCCCCAGGTGTCAGTTGTTACCTGCCAGTACAGCTGCAGGAGGTCACTGGTCTGCAGCCCCGCGCCTTCGGCCAGGACGTACAGACACTGTGCCACCATGGCGCTCCTGGGGACAAGAGCAGAGACAGGAGTGTGCAGGCACAGAAGGGCTCTGTGACCAGGCTGAAAGGAGCTCCTGTCCAAACCGTGTCAGCTGAGCCTAATGCCAAAGCTTACACAGAACTCCCAGTCCTTGTCCAGCTTTTAGACAATCATCAGCAAACACATTTTTAGCTCACCAGACTCTGCCAGGACATAGCCCTGGATGTCATTTAAAGCTGCAACTGGGATCATTCACGTTAACATGAACTGGGGGGGCTGGAGCTCTGCTGCCCCTGAGATCACATACACAAAGCCAGTGCAAGGTTCCCACAGATTTGGGAAAAGCCTGGCTCCTAGAGGATGTGTCACTGCTGAGAGCTGCAAAGAAAGGGGTGCAGAGGAGCCCTGTGGAAGCCCGAGCAGCAGAAGTACCTGGCAGCCTCTGAGTATCTGTGCAGGCACCGAAAGCAAGCGGCTTGGCGCAGGTGATTGCAGAAGTGGGAGGGGTTCTGAATGATGCTCCTTGGGAAGAGAAGAGGGATAGACAAGGTTAGACTGGGATTTATGTAAAGCTTCTAAGAATCAAGCTTTGTATGCCTCAACTCAGTGCTACATCTCAAATGTCAGGAGAACTCTCTCTCTCTGTCTCGCTCTCCCTCTCTCTCCAGCTGTGATCAATGAAGAAAATATTACTAAAAATATTACTTTAAGGTTCATTTCACCGTGGTTTTATCCTAAATGCAATTTCATTAGGGGTTTGTATATTGCTCTAGAAAAAATGTTCCAGGGGTAATATTCTCTCTTGCCTTTGGCATGTAAATAACAGAAGAAAAACTGCGACAGCACAAGGTGTTGTTAACCCCCAGCTCCCCAGGCAGGAGCAGCAGATGTCTGGCCCATCTCCCTGGAAGCACTGTGCATCTGGAATGCATCAGAAGGTGAGCCTGAGGTATTTTGAAATACTTTCTGTACAAGGCATAGCTGCAGCGTGGGTGATCAGTCCAATCTAAACACCAGTGCCACACATAAAGTGTGTTTTCTTGATTCCTCTTTTCTCAAAGTTAGATTGGTTCTTCCTGCACAGAATTTATTCCTAGTCTTTGTTTCATTTTGGATTCCAGTCTTAGCAGTGAATCTAATCTGTATTTCCTCTCACCTGTGTGAATGATGCAGAGCAAGGCCAGGCTGCCCCAGCTTTAAGTAGCAGATGACAAGCATTGACTCGATCCAACTGGAAAGCTTGGAAATATCATCTGGAGAGGACTTCAAGGGATCCTCTGTAGCAAAGCCTTTACTACAAAGCTGCACATGAAACAAAACCATGATTTCCAAATATTTGAATACACCATTTGCTGGGTGAAAATGCTTTTTGTGACTGATCAGTGGAGAAAACTGAAGCCTAACAGACTCTGGCTTTAACTTAAGACAGCATTACAAAAATCAGTAGAGAGAACAGAGGTGTCTTTCAGGGATGTTTGGGTTTTTTTGTTCTGAGGAGAGCTGGATTTAGAGACTGCTGAGGAGCACCAGCCCTACAATTCTGTGATGGTCCAGTCACTCTTTCCACAATCCCAGGGATTAATTCCTTCATCCATTTTCCTGGTATGTCCATTCACCAGCCTTTCCTCTCAGGTGGAGACAGGTCCCCCTTTCTTCTTAAGTGACCCATGGTGCTGTCCCTACCACAGCTCATATCAGAATATAGGGGGCAAAAAAGCATATAAGAAAGATGACACTTTATCATTTTACTCACTGACTGCTATAATATTTATTGCTTAATAAATTACATCAGTATTGTAAGAAAAAAAAAATTAGGAATAGGATATTTGCTTGTGAAATGGAAAGCCCTAATATTTGTCAAATGCTTTTGAATGAAGTTTGGCAGAACAGTGCTAGAAAAAAAGTACAGTCCCCTTCTCAGGGTTTCAAGTGCCTAGCTGAAGGGATTGGAGTTGGAGTGGAGAGAAAACATTAGCTGAGGCAGAATGAAAACTCCCCAGTTATTGAGAGGGCATTTGTTGCTGATGAGCTAAGATTAAAGAGAGGAGCATTTTTTTCACTCTATGGGACTTCAATTCCTCTACATATTAATACAGTTAAGAACTGGAGAAAAGTACAAAATTACCTGACATTCTTTGGTTCTGTTCAACACTTCCCCCCTTTTGTGGTTTATTTATAACTCCCAGTTTTCAGATTTCAGGTGAAATCACCTCTCAGGATTTCACTCCAACCCGAGACATTCCAGCTTGGTACCCCTGGCTCCCTTTGCTGTTCCTGCCCCAGGGAGTGCGGGGACAGCCCTGGCTTTGCTGTGCGGGGGTCACACCTGCTGTGCAGGTGGTTTTGCCGTGGGGTCACAGCCCTTTAGCCCCGTACCTCCAGTGCCGTGGAGAACTTGGCTGCAGCTGCTGCGAAATCGCGCTGCCGGCACCGGGCGCTGCCTTCCCGGAGCGCCGCCTGGAGCCCTGCGCCAGCGCGGTGCCACCGGCTGTCCCCTGGCGCTTGGGCAGGAGGCTGAGCCGCTGCTGGTGGCACAGCTGGTGGCACAGCTGGTGGCACTGCTGGCGGCACTGCCGGCGCCACCGGCTCTCCAGACCCGAACTCAATGTCCACCTCATCAGCGCAGATCAACTCCGCTTCTATTTCCCTGAGCCTGGAGAGAGGGATGTGAATGGGAGCGCTTGGAAATGTCCCCGTGCCGCTCTCTGCTGCTGTTTCTTCTTTTGTCCCGGATACATTTCCGTGGCTTCCTGCTTTCCGTTTACGTCTCGCTCTGTCTGTACCGCTCCGGGGTCGTTCTTTGTGTTCTTTTGCCTCTTGCCACACCTGCAGGAGACAAAGCGGGAGGTGAGGGGAGAATCGTGGGATTTAAAGTCATTTCAGAGAATCCCAGAATGGCTTGGGTTGGAAGGGACGTCATGGATCATCCCATTTCCTCTCTCCCTTCCCCTATCCCAGGCTGCTCCAAGCCCAACCTGGCCTTGGGCACTTGCAGGGGTCCAGGGGCAGCCACTGCTTCTCTGGCCTCAGCACCCTCACAGTCAAGAGCTGCTCCCTAATATCCAATCTAAATCTCTTTCAGCTTAAAGCCATTCCCCCTTGTCCCTGTCACAGCTTGCCTTTGAAAAATGTACCAGGAGAGCTTTGTTTCCAGAAGTGATTTCTGAAAATGCTTTACCATGGATTTTAGCACCAAACAAGATGACATGAAGGGGCAAAATGTTAAAATTAGTTGCCTTCCATTCTTTTAACTTTACTGGATGCATTGGGATAAATACATTTGGAACATATTAGTAAATAAATGATGAAAAGAAAAAAGAATTAAATAAAATGCAAGTATCTGGGGGGAAAATGTCTTTTCATAGTCTGGAGTGGAGATCTAATGTTCCTTCTCTGCTTTATCCTGCTAAGAGGAGGGCAGGTATTCTGTCCTATTCCAAAGCACCATCTGAGATTCCTCTTCTGATCCCAACAAGAATGGGTGTTCATTCATGGAGAACTAATTTCAAAATCTGCTGAAACACATGAAATCCATTTCTGAGCACATTGCTTGTGCTTAGGACATGTATTACTGTGGTCACAATGAAATTAAATAGCACCATCAGAGATCAGGCTCTTCTATTTGTTCACATTCACCGTCAAAGAAGTTGTTAAAACAAAGAAAAGAAGTTTCTTTTGGGGAAAAATGGGGACCCAGAAATGAGGCACAGAAAAATGAACCCCACTCAAAGACAGACAGTTGAGCAGCTTCCCCTTTGCCTGATTCCTGCAGTTCCCTTCCCTAAGCCCCATTTTCTGAGTCAGCTCAGCACAGTTGTACTTGTTTCAAGGGCTCTTGAGGAAGGTTCTTGTTGAAGAAACATGTGGGAAGGGAACTGCTGGCTCAGACCAAGCTCCTGGGGCACCTAGAAGAGCACAGGGATGTGCACAGTTAGGTTTGCATGGCTGTCCCCGAGGACAGTTGGTCCTAAATGTTTTCCCAGCCTATCCCAGCTCAGGAATTCCAGCTCAGGTCTTTCTCCCCTCCCTGGGAATCTTTTCAATCCCAGAGTTTGAAAATGGAACAAGCAACTTGCAGGAAAGTGTCTTACTTGATGGGAACACCAGAAGGGAAGTTGTTCAGACCCCCATCCAGCCTGGTCTTGAACACTTCCAGGGCAACCTCTGCTTGCTCTGGGCAACCATTCCCAGGGCATCTCCACCCTCCTACCATTCCTCCTCCAGGCAGGAATTTCTTCCCAAGTTCCAGTGGATCACTGTCCTTTCTCAGCTGGAAGCCATTTCCCCTTGTGCTGTCCCTGCAGGTCCTTGTCCAGAGTCCCTCCTCAACTCTCCCTGAGACCCTTCAGGGGCTGGAAGCAGCTCTAAGGTCTCTCCTGAGCCTTCTTCAGGCAGAGTGGTCCCAGGTCTCACAGGCTTTCCCATAGCAGAAGTGCTCCAGCCCCCCAAGCACCCTCTGATCCTTCCTGTGCGTTCCTCTGGGCCACAATAAATCATCTGAGAAGGGACTGGGAGAAACCCATTGCAGTCTCTGGGCAGTGCTGAGGCTGGGCTGTAAACTGGGAATGCAATGCAAAGCTGCTCCCTCATTAGTTCCCGCAGTGATGGGAGGAGATGTGATGGCTTGGCATGGCCAGGAGTCCCCGCTCCCTGCCAGGCCAGTCCCCATGACCAGCACCAAAGCTGCTGCCAGCTCCACAACACTCCCCAGGGACAGCCCAGGCCCACCCACGCCCCTCTGGGCCCGGCACGGGGAGAGCTGCCCCTTCCCCACCCACCTGCTGGGGCTCCATGGCCGTTCTGGCAGTTGCCGGTTTCCAGTTGCACATCCCGGGCAGTGGGACAGCCTTGCCCCAGCCCAACTGCCCTCAGTCCCGCAGCCCTTACCCAGGCCCTTGCCCCAGGCCATTCCCCATGCTCTGCCCCATGCTCTGCCCCAGGCCCTGCCCCAGGCCATTCCCCAGGCCCTGCCCCAGGCCCTGCCCCAGGCCCTGCCCCAGGCCCTGCCCCAGGCCATTCCCCAGGCCCTGCCCCAGGCCATTCCCCATGCTCTGCCCCAGGCCATTCCCCAGGCCCTGTCCCAGGCCATTCCCCAGGCCCTGTCCCAGGCCATTCCCCACGCCATTCCCCAGGCCCTGCCCCAGGCCATTCCCCACGCCATTCCCCAGGCCCTTGCCCCGGACCCAGCCACCCTGACACCCATGGGCCACATTGGTCATGGCTCCTGCTCCGCAGCTGCTGATCAGCAAGGTGGGGATGGCTGCGGGCCCAGCTCCACTGAGGGCACTCAGGAGCTTCCAAACCAATCCCTCCTTCCCCTCCTGGGGTTCCTGCAGCCGGACAGGGGCTGGCTTGTGCTTCCAATGACCCCAAAGGCCATTTTCCTGTAGGAGCAGCAGCTGTCACTGTGCAGTTGGTGGCTGAAAGGGACGTCACCTATGTCCAAACACGTCTCTGTCATTGCAGGCCCAGTTTTCAGAGCTGCTGAACACAACTCTGCCATAGTTAAACACAGACTTTGGGGTCAATCGCTTTGGGAACCAAACTCATGTGAAAAACAAGGTTCATTTTTCTGGTAAAATGTAAAACGTTTAATAAAAAGACAATAAGAGACACAAAAGCAAAGGGTTAAAATAAAAAAAAATACGGCTGGGTGCTTGGCATTCAGCCAAGAGCACATCTACCATCTCAAAAACACTTTAAATCCCTTTCCATTGTATTAGCCTGTTGCATATTCATAGACCATTATGCATTATTCAAGTATTCCTTTGAGTTTAGATGTTCTTTTGCTTGGTTTTAACCTTTTGACTTGTTTTAGATTAAATCAATGTATTTTATTTCCCCATCTTGTTGTTCTTACACTCCCTGATAACAGAGAGGCAATAAATTCTTCCTTTGGGGTTCTGGTTTCTGTCACTATTATCTTCATCCAGATAGGGTAATGCACAAATTGCCTTCATCATTCTCTGAGTTAGCTACATGAATAAAAGCACTTTAACATCATATAATCTCCATTTTAATATTATCATATGGCCTAAGATTTTTTCACACTACTAAGTTTTGTTAACAGCAGAAATTAAAACTATATTATTGAAGCAAAGTTATTTCAACATTATGCATACAGCATTCATTTTAATATTTGTGAAAAGCCAATATTGTAATATGTATTTACAACACTCAGAATTGGTAACAGCTCTCATCTTGTCTCCTGCTGGTGCTGTCCAGAATTAGATTTAAGATTTTTTTTAGATTTTCATGTGAAAGGGCATTTCAGTGTGTTTTTTCTGTAAATATTGCAGGCAAGTGACTAATTTTATTCATGCCTTACCTTCAAGCCTGGGAGTATCTGACTTTAGTGAAAGTCATTTTTAAATGCACCTCAAAGCTTAACTCAAAGCATTTTTCTTCCCAGTAAGAATATAAGAAGTCTTTGGTGCAACCTGCCTTAAAAAATGGAGGATGACCATATCTTAGAAAATATGGATTTGTTTGTTTGCTCCTATTCTGAATGGCCAGCTTGGCAAACCCTGCTGTGATTGGGTGCAGAAACTCAAGTCAGATTTTTTTTGTACCTCTGAACTTGCAGGATGATTTGGTTGTTTTTCCAGGAGCCCCATGATAGTAAATAAAAATGAGGTTTGTCTTTTTGGTATAGTGGGAGTCTTTTATTATTTATTTATTTTTATTTTTCAAGACTCTTAAATCTTGCACTTTATTAATAATGGCTCCAGTAAAATTAAAATAAATCCTTCATTGCAATGGAGAAGTTATAATTTTGACAGCTGCTTGCCCTGCCTGGTTCTGTTCATTGCTGTGTGTGAAGCCTCTGCTGCTGGGGGTCGCCCTTTCACTGGTTTTGGAAATTTGATGGCACTGCTTGCATGTTAGAAAGAGAGGGTTTGTTCCAATTAAATTCATTGCCTGAGCTCTTCTAGTCCAAGAGCTCAAAGCTTGTTTTCTAAAGTTGTTGACTTTCTCAGCTTTTGTTAATACTTGTGATTTTACAGCAAAATGTTCTTGCATGGGATTTTGCAATGTTCTGTGATCAGCTGTTTTATTCCTGGATTTCTTAATGCTGGGTCAGAACTGAATGCAGCATTTTGGGAGGGAACCTGTCAAAGTCAGCAGGGCTGGGACCCGTGGAGCTGTGAGGGGTCCCTGGTCAGGGCAGGAGGCCAACCTGGCCCTCTGCAGCACCTCCCTGCCCGAGCGGGCACTGTCTGCAGAGGCCGTGGAGGAGGTGGGAGTAATTTGTGCTGTTTTACTGTTTATCATGTTTCACCTCTGGAGCTGGGTGGGGTTTGGAGTTTCTGGTTGTTAGTTTGTTCATTTTGTTGCTGGTGGTTTTAGTTTGTGGTTTTTATAGGAAGAGAGGTCTTTCTGTTGTTATTATTTTTAATTAATATCTCTTCTTTTTTATAATTAGCAGAAACACTTCCATGCCTGTTTGCAGCCAGATCTAGGGTGAAAGGAGGTGGAAGCTGGTGCAAAGGGGCTGTAACAATGGACAAGTCTCCTGTCACAGAAAGTGAAGCAGGTCTCTGGTGGGCACTGAGACAAAGGGATGGGGATTGAGGAGATGGG